>JAMAKT010000080.1:0-159902 GCA_023628415.1 Hypoxylon sp. PDH2405 | reverse complement strand
TTATTTAAGTAATTATAATAACTTTTTATTTTAAAATAATAATTATATATATATATATACGTACGTAATATTTAATAATTTTATAATTTAATTAATAATAACGTAAATAATAATTTATATTTAAATATTTAATTTAATAATTTTTAAAGTTTACGATTTAATTTAATATATTATTAAATAAAAAAAATTATAAAATATATTATAAATATAAAAAATAAATTTTAAAATATATATAATATATATATTTAATAATATAATTATATATGCTTTTTTACGTATATAAACATTATATATTTATAAAAATTTAAACTAAATATATATTATAAATATATCGTTTAAATTAAAATAAACCTTTTAATAAAATAATATATTTTTTATTTATATAATTATTTATTTTTTTAAAGCGTTTAATTTTTTTTAAGCGTTTAACTTTTTTAAACCGTTTAAAAATTTTAAAACGCTTTAAATTTAATAAAATTAAAATTAATAAATCGTTTTATTAATTTAAAACATTTAAAAAATATACCGTATATTATTTCCTTTCTTTTTTAAAGCGGTATCTCGAAAAGAGCGGTATTTTTGCTGCAAATATACGATAGTTGCAAACCCCACCATGACGGTAAGGTAGGCATAGGTTAGTTGAGTTAGCGTGCAACTGTTTGCACTATATTAATACACGCTCAGCTAGATCTACTAGCTAATTGCTTTGGCTTAGGGGTGATCGTTACTACGTCTCTATCTGGAAAAAACTCAGTGCGCCTTATCTTTGTTCACACATACCTTCCTTCCAAGTAGGTACCTTCATAGGAATAGATAGCCCTAGGTATTTAGCTATTCGTACGTACCCGTACCCTGACTATAATTTACAGGCTTATCATTATTTACTTGCGTAACACCGACTTATCTCCGTAAATACGTCATAGCCTCAATGACCATATCATACTGTATTTGCTCTAATGATACATCTATTTACCCAGTGCGCGCATCTATTTTTCGGGTATACTCAATGTAATGATATAGTCAAGTAGACTCTTGCTGCAGATAGGCCTTGTTGGTATCCATGATCCAATTCATATTCATAGAATGAGCAAACCCTTGTCATTCTCATTCCCGCACCAAAACTAAGAGCAAGGCAATCTCGTGGCGAATAGGAAACTGTCAGCCAAGCTAACCAAAATGTCTCTGAGTGACTTTCTTTTGGATATGCTTGACCCAATACTTGGCGCCCTGAAGCCCATCCTGGAGATGAGCGGTTTCAGTACCGATTAATACTTTCTCGAGCTCTAGCTCCTTGCGTGCATATTCGAGGGCTTTCCTAAAGAACGCGCTATCAAAGGCATACTGCGAACATTCGCGATACCTGCCGTCATTGTTAGGTACCTTTACCCTATCACGACATAGAGTCTTTGACTTACACTCGGCAGAGTTCCATGCCATACAGGCTCTGTCTTTTGAGGAGCTGTGCAAGCTCCTCCGCAGCCTTTAGCGCTTCCTTCGGTGTCACGATTCTGGGGATACGATGGATGGCACTGAAATTGGGTTCCCTGGATGCGGCGCAAGTGTATGCCGCTAACGCTTGGTCGATAACTAGCATGCGGTGCCTGAGTTGATCGATTTTGGGGTCGGTGCAAGCCACGCAGTTACAAGTGATCCCCCATGTGGTGGACAAAGAGAATTCGCGCTGTCGGCGAGTCCGGCAGACGTTTCCTGTATAGTTCACAAGAATTTGGTCGCCAGCCTTCAGATCACGCGTCGCGTGTACAGTGAGTCGCTCCATCGTTGGATTCCATGAGTTGTGCGCATTGGGTACGCAAGAGTGGCCGATCCGGCTATACAAGGAGAAAATTCCCGAACCGTATTTGCCTTCCGGTCCCAGTTGGACGTTGTTGGTAAGGTAGATGGTGCAGAGGTTAATGGTTCTCTTGACGGATCTCTGTAGTTTCTTCCCTTGGAGGGGATTTCCCTGGCTGTCCGTCCATCTCTTGGCTTTGTAGAAGCTCCAAACCTGGTGGCGGACGTACTCATCGTTCTTGATGTTCTCTGCAACTGAAGGTAGACAGAAGAGTTTGGTAATCTCGGCGGTTTTGTCTTCTGGTAGCTTGTCGAGAGCTTTGCAGAATTCCGCCAGTTCTTCCTTGTCTGCCACGGGCGGTACTACAATCAGGGGTACTTCGGCGGTTAGGCGTGTACCTCGGCGGATGTCCGTCGTCGCGAACACGGCTTCGCCACCAGCGGATCCAAGTCGGCGGACTTCAACGATGCCTGGAGTTGGTTAGTATGATAGAAACATTGGGAGGGATTTAACCCTTGGTATATATCTTACTTTGTGGTTTTGGGCCGTCCATATTTACCAATGTGTGTGTTAGGAAGATCTGGCAGGGCGATAGGTTCTGCTGTAAACTTTTGTAGAAGAGGCAGGCTTGCCAACAAAGGGCCTTTCTTGAAATAGTGGTGGAGGGCCACGACATTTCTGCCTAGCTATACTACAGGGCAACCCAATTCCTTTAAGTTGCGTTGCCTAGGGTGACTCCTTGCAGCTTGAACGTGACTAATGCATGAGGTTGTTGCTACTGGTGTTTAAAGCAGTCTGCCTAGTTGGCGAATAATTGCTTGTTTACCTAAGGTACTCACGAACGTAGGTATGGCGTATATCTATAGCGGTATAAATATTCAGGAATGCTTGCGCTGCTCTCAACTTCAAAACTGCGGTCCATTCGCCCTCGCGCCTTTTAAGCCTCGTATAATCAGAACTCAGATGGATAATCTCGTTTTAATTCTTGTTACTAAAATCTTATACATACTTCTCAGTATTTGTATGGGGCTGTGTCTCTGGAATTTATAATAACAATATTTTGATAATCTTAACCTGTTTCTTATTATCTTCTGTATACCTATCTCCTAAAGCGTTCTATGAAGGGGTGCATTAGTTGATCGCAGAGCACATTACACTTCGTTCGGCTTCCACATTCGTATAGTCTATAACCTACCTACCTGTTTACATTATTCCTCGGGACTAGAGTTGACAACTTTAAACCTATACTTAGTTGTCGTATGTGTTCACGGATGGCTCAGCCGATTCCCGATGCAAGAAGACGATCCACGATTGGCAGCCCAATGAGACTCTAGACGAGTGTCTAAAAGGGGCAAGTGTCCACTATTTCATTCGGCGGTTTTCTGTGACATTTTTCATCTACTTAAACCTCTCTATTATCGCCGTAAAGCTCTTTCAAGTTAAGATCGACCATCGTCTACCTGGCGCCAGGACGGGACAGGCAATTTAGGCAAATTGTGTCCTCCTCAACTCTCGGTGACGCCTATGTCATCGACACTTAAACGTAACGTGTCTAGTGACCTATATCCCCGGAACGCTTATTATATTCATATAGAATTTCAAGCCTTCGGCATGTCGCATGACAATCCCTACACACCCGCAGCCGCCACTACCGGTCGAAGCGCTATATAACCTTGGCTTCACTCTCTCTAAACTCCTCAAGTCTGCTTCATCTTCTAAGGCATCACTCATCATCAACATTATACCTTGAAGTAGCAGTCGCTTTCAAAATGAGAACCGCCGCTGCGTTAGCTCTCTCTGCGTTGGCGGCAACAGCCGCCAGCCACGCGACTTTTCAAGAACTATGGGTCAATGGAGAAGATGAGATATCTACTTGCGCTAGACTTCCTGTACGTTAAACGTGAAATCTTCGAAAGTTGCGATACCCCATGGTCGAAAACTGACACCTCCTAAGGCAAACAACAACCCAGTCGTCAATGTAGGGTCGAACGACATCCGCTGCAACGTCGGTGGCACTAAAGCCGCTGGCGCTAAGTGCAGTGTACCAGGTAAGAATGCCCTTAACTTCTGGTATTCTTATTATATTCTCTGACAATTGCTTAGCTGGTGGCACCGTCACGGTGGAGATGCATCAGCAGCCAAACGATCGTGACTGCAGCAAGGAAGCGCTCGGCGGAAATCATTTCGGTCCTGTAATGGTATATATGAGTAAAGTCGAAGACGCTGCTAAGGCCGACGGGTCGTCGTCTTGGTTCAAGATCTTCGAGCTTGGCTACGACTCTGCCACCAAGACCTGGGGCAACGACAAGTTAAACAAGAACTGCGGCAAACAAGACGTCAAGATCCCCGCCGACATTGCCCCTGGCGACTACCTTCTACGTGCCGAGACTATTGCCCTACACACAGCATCTCAGGCGAACGGCGCGCAATTCTATATGACCTGCTACGTAAGTGTCCGGCCTTGAGAACCGGCACAGGAATACTTTAAGGATTTCAAACACATGCTAATCAATCTGAACAGCAAATTACTGTCACTGGCGGCGGTTCTGCCAACCCTGCGGGAGTCAAATTCCCCGGTGCATACAGCGCGAATGACCCCGGCATCAAAGTTGACATCTGGGGCAACAGCTTCACCGAGTACAAGATTCCCGGCCCGCCCGTTTATGAGGGCTAAGTCTTTCCCTTAATGGTAATGATGCATTTGAACAGCGGGGAGTAAGGGGAGATCGTGATGGGGTTGTAGAAGTGTAGCCACGTTCCAGAAATGTTTATAAATTCACTTCTTGATAATATAAACTCCTATAATATGAAGTATCACGCTTACGAAACGAATTCTCTTAGGTTATATTCCGATGACCACATAGTGGCTCCTGCTTCTTCGTTAATATAGGCCTAATACCATCAGATCGATTGTACCTTTAACTTAAGCAAATAGGGGGTATTTTTTCCTGTACCCTGAGTAGGGGCTGCGATTGAATGAGATGGATGAGTTGTTCGTCCTTCAATATTTTCGTCTCCTAGACCAGTTTGGCGAGTTGCGCTAGTAATCAATTATATTCCTCTTACCCCATCTCAGTACTGCAGCGGGCCGAAACCTCGCAATTTATGCTGTCTCGGAACTAGGTAGAATGCCCGTCCTTAGTAGTGCTCTCCCACCGGGCACAACGTGTGCATCTCTTCTCGGTACTAACCGCAATCTGCGACTCTTAAATGCTTTCGAGACCAGCGTCAGCAACGGTCCGATGTAACTAAATGATAAGCTGATTCGAGTACCAATCCATATCAGTGGAGAGGAGCTATGAGTAAGCAGAGATATTCCTCACTTCAATTCAACGCAAATGTTCGAAGTCTTACTATTTACTTAACCTCGTGTCGCCGTCTTAAACTGTACTTCTCATTCAAATATGGTTGTTCATCAGCAAGAGTTGAAGGGAACAGATGCGTCATTGCCGATTGATCACGGTGAGATGGGGGATGCGGCGGAAGAAGACACCGAGGTCATATTGCGTGGCACGAAGCGAGGCATTAAGTCGCGACATGCGCAAATGCTTGTGATAGGTGGCACAATCGGCACTGGACTCTTCGTCGGCACGGGACAGGCACTAGCAATCTCAGGTCCTGCCTTTCTCTTCACTGCGTACTTGGTGATCTGCTTTCTCGTTTACGGCATCGTCACTGCGATAACCGAAGTCGGCGCGTATTTGCCAGTCCAGGGCATGTCAGTGGCATACTATGGGAACCGAATCGTGTCGCCCAGCCTCGGATTTGCCCTGGGCTGGATGTATTGGTACACCTGGGGGGTAAGCGTCGCTTACGAAATCACGGCGGCTGCCGTCGTAATCAATTACTGGCCAAACACGATACCGGTGGCGGTCTGGATTACGATCATGCTGGTTGTCATTATGGCGCTGAATTTATTTCCCGTCAAAGTCTACGGGGAATCTGAATTCTGGTTCGCTTCGATCAAAGTCTTTACCATCATTGGCTTATTGATTCTGTCCCTGGTCCTTTTCTTTGGTGGCGGACCGGATCACACTCGCCTGGGCTTTTGGTACTGGCAGGACCCTGGCGCAACTAAAGAGTACCTCGTCGGAGGCGCTGGGGGCCGCTTCTGTGCGTTTTTATTTACTCTCATCTATTCTTGCTTTAGCTTCAACTTCAGTCCCGAGTTGGTGATTATCGCAGCAGGCGAAATGCAATCACCTAGGAAGAACCTTCCAAGGGCCGCGCTGCATTTCATCTGGCGCTTAATTGTGTTTTACGCACTCGGCGCTTTGGCTATTGGTGTTATATGCCGCAGTGATGAGCCTGCACTTACTGATGGCGGAAAAGGTGCCGCCTCTTCTCCTTGGGTCATTGCCATCCAAAAAGCCGGAATCCACGGATTGGACAGCGTCATCAATGCTGTTGTCATTACTTCAGCCTGGTCGAGTGGGAATTCAGTATTATACATGTCTAGTCGTTCCCTATACTCGCTTGCCATAGCCGGGAACGCGCCCCAGATTTTCACTCATTGCAATAAGCATGGCGTACCGGTATATGCTATCATAGCGTCGAGTCTCTTATCCTTACTTGCATACCTCAATGTCGGCACAGTCAGTGGAATCGTGTTCAATTGGTTTGTTAGTATTATTAATACGGCGGCGTTTATAAGTTGGGCGTGCTGCTGTCTCATTTATTTTCGCTTTAGAAAGGCCTGCGCCGCCCAAGGTATCACCAAGTCTGATTTACCATATACGAGTATCTTACAACCATGGGCGGCATGGATTTGTCTTGTAGCCTTCAGTCTTTTTGGGTTGCTGAACGGATTCTCGGTCTTCTTTCCTGGAAACTTCAGCGCATCAGATTTTCTCACCTCATATATTGGTATCCCAGTGTTCCTGCTGATATACTTTGGCCACAAAACCTCGGCTGCACGCGAACCTTGGCTTAGATCCCCTGATTCTATTGATCTTAAAACAGGATTAGCAGAAATACTGGCGGATGACGTACCATTGAGTCCTGTCAAGCCTATTGGTTATCAATGGTTAAGGAAGTTGTACATGATATGGGGGTGGGAATGAAACTCACACAGTCCTCTAGGGAATCTGCTTACGTTACAGTCGTTTCTCACGAATTCAAGCTTAGGAGTTATTTTGACATGGCGAGAACAACTCCATTATCATATATTAATGGGTTTACAGGTTTCTTGGCAACTTGGCTATTACGAGATCTCGCTGTTACGATAAACCACTAGCGTTACGCTGCACTGTATTAACCACCATTATACAGCCTGCGTCAATGGCCTGCGAAGTTTCCCCACTTCATCACCGGGCATTTTAGTATTCTCATAGTGGACATAACTCCAAGTTCGTGGCACCCGTCACCCGGCCGAAGCTGCGGACGGCACGTGCCTTTGAACTGAGGTATTTCGCGGTTGGAGGAGGGGTCACCATCCCTTACCTTGCTTTGCAGGTTTTTGCGGCGGCGGGCGGCGGCGGCTGGATGGGGGGTGGGTTGTTAGTACCCGATTGTCCGACAACATCCTACGACCCCTCACGTCCGGCGTGGTAATACTATGAGACGTAACGAAGAACATGAACGGACCTGGACTTTAAGCCTTACTTAAACTAGGTACCTATGATTCCACGCAACTCAACTTATAATAAGACCAGAAATTGGTCTATTTGAGCACGCTACTCCTTCCACTCCTTGTCCTCGCACAGTTCAACAATGCTTCCACCAACCCTCGAAGTAACTGACGGACCGGATGAGATTGTCGTTCCAAGCCAAGACCCATGGTATAAGGCCTTGCCCGACTTCGAAGCGTATAGCCCCGGAACAGTCCTTCGAATCCGGGCTGTTCCAGAAAAGCTGATCCCTTTCGACCGTACCTCCAAAGCCTACCATATCTTGTACCGTACCACCGGCTCGCGATACCAGCCCGCCTGGGCAGTGGCGTAAGTATCCTTGACGTCTTCTTTCCCGTAAGAGTCTCCGTTCATGGTGAGTTAGGTCATTATTCATCCCAGAGACTCCCTGTATCTTGCCCTCAGGTCACAATGCCCTGCTGTCTTGCTAGCCTGCATACAACTCGGCCAGTGTTGACTATAGCCCCTCGTACACCCTCTTTCAACCCGTGCCCCCGAGCGCGCACGGTATCCCCACCGGCCACGCCAGGTTTCACAAAATGTTAAGCCGTGGCTGGTTCGTTGTCGTTCCCGATTTCGAGGGTCCCCATGCTGCATTCGGAGCAAGTGTCTTGGCTGGTCATGCCACCCTCGATGGCATCCGCGCTGTGCTTTCGTTGGCCGGCAATGACCATGCTTCGTTACCGTTACCCAACGATGCAAGCCGGTTCAAGTACGCAATGTTGGGTTATAGCGGCGGCTCCATCGCTTCCGAAAAAGCCGCCGAATTGCAGGTCCAATATGCTCCTGAATTGACAGGTCTGGTAGGTGCGGCACTGGGCGGTCTAGTGAGCAATATTGGATCTACGTTTGACATCAATAATAAGTCCCCTGTGATGGGTAATCTTGTTCTCATTTTACTGGGTATGCCGAAAAGATATCCGGAGGCTAGTTACACATATTGATTCTCGCTCTGTCAGGTATTATGCACGAGTACCCCGAGGCAGATACATATATACGCAGCCGTCTCAAACCCGAGAGTTCTGATGCCTTCCTCGAGGGCAATAATATGCAATCGTTGCAGGCCTTTCGCGCCTTCGCGAATCACGACCTATACGGCTACTTTAAGAATGGCCGGGCTGACCTGACAGACTCGCCAATCTTGCGCAAAATTAGAAAAGTCGAATGGATGCTTGGTTACCACGGCATACCAGAAATCCCGCTTTTCGTATATAAGGCTATTGGGGACCATATGACCCCCATCGCCGACACGGATGAACACATTGCTCAGTATAAGCGGTTCAACGCATCTGTACTGTACGAACGAAACACGGTTGGCGACCATGTTACCGAGATCGAGAACGGTCAGGATCGGGCGATAGAGTGGTTGGCTAGTGTCTTCGATGGCACGTATGACGGCGTTGACCAAGGCGTGCGGGTCCGCGATGTCACGGTGGACATCTACAAACCACCTGTTAACTAATATGAGCAGCATTTAGTCAAGTATTAGAACGAGTGCTGAATTGACAGACCCGTGGCCATTCTTCCCACGTCTTTTCATGCATATTAGTTGTATCAATATCTGGGTGGGTACAGGCACAAAACGACCCCGTATAGTCGATGTGATCGGACAAAAGAATAAAAGGCTACGTGAACATTTCTCTTGATAGATAACAACACCAAGTGTGAGGACAATGGAACAGAATATATAAAGGTATTGTTTACCAAAAACAAAGGAAACAGTATTCTTAGTGTCTCTGATTGGTTAACAATGAAGATGAAACAATACAGCTGCCCGTTTTGAAGGGGTATCGTTGCCTCCCGATTTTTCTATATAATGTTCGTCAGCACCATCTAAAGCCATAACGATTCTTTCTAAGCAATCCAATTTGTGTTTTCAACAGTTAAGCAGGCTAATTGTGTAACCAATTGGATTTCTCGATTAGAAATTTGACTTTACTCTCGCGACTCGTTCAAATCCCCCTTTATTTCAAGATGGGCTCGTCCAATATGGAAAGTAGACTCAGCAGGATCGAGGCTCGCCTCGAGGCCTTGGACACGACTTTCAGTAACTACATTGAGTACCAGAGTAGTTCAGAAGAGTTAATCGCGAAAGGTTTCGAATCTGTTCGTGATATTAACATTGGACAAGTAGAGAGCATTTCGGACAACGTTGAGGACAGATTCGATCAATTCGAAACTCAATTGGCCCAGGCCCTCGAACGCATGTCCAGCTTCAATACTTCAAGCTCGAGCATTGGCGACAAGGCATCCGATGTTGTTGAGCAACTCGAACTCCAATTAGAAAAGGCAGAAACCGAGCGAAACGAAGCAGTTTTCAACCTCGAAGACATTCAAAAACAGCTTCACGACCAGCAAACCGAACTCGACGAGGCACTAGAAGCAAAAGAAGCAGCAAATCGATCGTTGTCATATGAAATAGAGAAGCTAATGTCTTTAAGAGACAAGAATCGCGCACTACGCCAACAACTTCAGGCGTTAAAGGGAAATATTCGCGTCATGTGCCGTATCCGCCCTGCTCCGGCTGGTACTCCCAGAGAAGAGCTCGTGAAGTTCGGCCCAAAAGAGAAGGGAGATTTCTCCGATAATTGGGGCAAGATGTTTGTCCCAGTCGAACGAAAGACCGCCCTCGGCAACACAGATGTAACGATGAAAAAATTCGACTTTGAGCGCATTTTTGGTCCTGATGAGACGAACAGCGAAGTATTTGAAGAAATTGGTGAGCTTGTAGAAACTGCTCTAGATGGTGAAAAGGTCGGAGTATTCGCTTATGGCCAGACGGGTTCTGGAAAGACTCACACCCTCAGCCACAGGGATCCTTTCGGTGTAGATGACGGAATCATTCCCAAGACATTGGCTTTGCTATTTGAGGCTACAGAGCGAACAACGGCATATAAATACTCAATTTCGATGTCTATAACGGAAATTTACATTAACAAGACCTTCGATCTCTTGGAGGAACCCGTCGGAGGGGAGAAAGTCCAGACACGTCCTGAACAAGCTACGCTTAAGCCTTTGATCTCGCTGTCTTCAGCGGACAGCATTATCAACCACGCGATGGAAGCAAGGGCGACGGCATCCACAGACGCAAACGCAACCTCCTCTCGCTCACATCTTATCTTCACTTTCCGAATTGATAAAGAAGTTCCCGATCAAGAGCCAAACGCTGAGCCGGGGTTCCTTTACCTTGTCGACCTCGCTGGCTCCGAAAGGCCCGCGAAAGGCGGGGCACAGGGGGCGCAACTGGAAGAAGGCATTGAAATTAACAATTCTCTATTGAGTCTCAACATGGCGATCACGGCTTTGGGAAAGGGGAATAGCGTTACTTTTAACACTAACCTGACACGAGCGTTGAAACCGGTTCTTTCGAAGGGTTCTAAGACACTCATGTTCGTCATGATCAGCCCTCTAAAGAAAGACGTGCAAGTCTCTATTCAAACTCTTGAAAAGGGCCAAGAAGCCAGCAACGCCCAGTTAGCTTCAGCTAACCGAAACGCCAGGCCACCAGTTCCTAGTAAAACCGGCGTCCAAACAGCAACTACTAAACCACTCCGAAGGGGTGGACTGTCCAACATCATCCACAGGTCTTGAGGGGTTAGGTAGGTAAGTTTAAAAAGCAAAGAGCCCCTTCTCTCAAATCTGTTTAGAGTCATGTAATTTTCTTTTTTTACTGTAGCGACATCATAGACTGGCAAAGATATAGTAATACAATATCAAGTTTCGATATCGTAAATTATAAGAGCTGTATAGATAAGTGTATTGTAGGCTTTATATTAGTAAGTGACCGATGCCAACGTAAGTGTTTCCATCTTTTGCAATATTCTGTCCGTCGCTGCCTACCTTAACAGGCGCGCATTCAAGGAATATTGAACATGAGACATGACCGTGCCTGTTGACATACCATGGGAGCGAGCTCTCAAAACTTGCCAAACGATCCGTCCAAAGTTCCTTCCTCGAACCTGAGCAATAAACTCGGCTCACACGGTGCTAGTAACACCACAAGTATTGGGAATTGGCGATCCCATTCGAGGAACGCCACCACTCGTCAGGAAAGATTGCTCCCCCGCCGCCCCGCGGAAAAGCCAAGACTGAGAGCTTTCGTGTGTCTGCAAACTTAAGTGTAACGGCATACGAATACGTCACTAAGTTGCTCGTGGCCCAGTTGGTTAAAGTCTAATGGCCAGAGTATGAATATTCAGCTTGACGCGTGAATGGGCCCATACGTTTGGGCAATGCAGGTGTCGCAAGGAGGCTCTACGTGGCTGGCTGCACGATACCGACTTTGCAAAGGCGGTAAGTAGCTTCATCAGATCGATCTTTCTCCGGTGCGGCAGGCTGTAAACGTCAAAAACTTGTGCGACCTGGGGTCACGTACACTGCGCTGATAACAAGGGATCTCAATGGGAATGTTCCGTGTCTTACCGTCAATATCAGCAGGTATCAAAATTCGGAATTAACATTAATCTATTGAAGCGTGAGTTGAGGACTGCAGAGTATATCGGTGAGAGGGGTTGCGTATCTCGCTTCTCAATATATATATGGGTAAGTATATAACTACCTCCTATGTAGGCATTTTCAGTATATAACAATCATCAAAGTTGTCTTCATTCTTGAGTTCATCAGATTAATCCCTTCACCCATTATATAAGCTACCTCATGCATCCCAGCAGTCAAAGAACCATCAGCCCCGAGGATGGGCGTTTTGGGGACCGGTCTATTCTAAGACAGTTATCCAGCTACATTCATTATTTATCCTACCATATGTACACAGGATGGCTCTTTGTACGCAGCGACGTCCCAAATATTACCACCATAGGTGTCTTATTCGCTACACTAAACGCATCCGTGGCACCTATAATCACGATGGGACCAGCGTTGTCCTTTCCACAAATATGGGCTACCATACCATCACAAGTTCTCTGGTCGTGGAGCAATCTTTTTTTCTTCGCCCTCTACAATCAGCGCTACAGTATTGCAGAAGACGTCCTCAATAAACCCTGGAGACCCCTTGCAGCTGGACGACTTACATCAAAAGAGGCCACATGGATATTGTACTGCATGTACCCGGTATTGATAATAGTCGTGCTTAAGTATGGAGGGCTAGCACCCTGTCTACTTGAGACGTTTATTACTATCTGGTATCATGAATTTGAAGCTCATAAGAATACAATCCTCAAGGACCTTCTCAATGGGTTTGGCTTTCCCTGCTTTTTGGCTGGTCCCCTGGAAATTGCAACGGGTCGTTCAATATTCTCTGGTCAAGCTAAAGCAGCGAAATGGATATCAATACTCGCAGCTGTTGTGGCTACGACTGGTCTCATCCAAGACTTCAGAGATGTCAAAGGGGACAGAGCAGTAGGTCGAAAGACTGTCCCTATTGTCCTCGGCAGTACGAATGCTAGACTGCTCGCCACCTTATACATAACATTCTTCACTTGTCTATCCTGTTGGTATTGGGAAACAGGAAGAAGAGAAAGTATATTTGTTTGGTTTACAGCGTCTGTACTGGTCGCGAACCTCCTTTTGAATCGCACTTGGAAAGGCGATAATCTATCTTGGAAGGTATTTTGGTTTCTGTGGTTGCTTGGATTGACTTCGTTGCCTGTCTTCATGTATTCGCATGTCAAATAATTCACCTAGAGGTGTTACCAGAGATATAGTAGACAAAGAAGCATCTTGTATGTATACTGGGAACTCAGCTAGATAATGTTCAGTTCCCGGCGGAACAACAGGTTTCACATCGCATAAATTCACAGCGCCTATCCAATTGGCTTATCATAATATTGTATATTTACAAGGATAATAAAGACGGGTAACCTCAGATTTATTTTAATACAATCCCCGGTAAAATGACGCGATCCACAATGCCCAAGCCCCTTTTCCTTGAACGCCTTATATAAAACCCAGTATTGTTACAATACAAGGCTCTCTATGCTTTGCAGATAGTTCAAAGCCACAACGACCTGAATGAAATTGATAATAAACAAGAATTATGAGCAACCCAGTCAACAATTAAGCGAAGGCTTCTGTGATGACACTAGAGCAATCAGTCAAGCTAGCCTCGTCGTTGCCAAGGAGGCTCAGCTTCTCCATCCTGTACGGAAATTAGCAACTAAATCGAAATAATTGTTAGGGGGAAGAATACTCACGCTGGAACAAATGCATCAGCCCACGCAGAAGCATCGGCGCCGAAAGTATTCCAGTCAGCGCTCGTTTCCGTCGAGTTGCTGAGGGAAACATCGCTATTCAAACTGGCAGGGGCAGTTCCGTCGGCAGTCTCTGTGTAGAAGTTTGTGTCCAAGGTGTCCACAGTAGAGTCGAGCGCGTTGCCGTTTAGGTCCTTAGCAGCGCTGTGGGCTCCTACAAGTGCAACTAATTCAGTGGCTGTGAAGCCCTTCGCAGCAAACGCAGCAACTATGGAAGTGGCGTTGTCATTGGCTGTCGGCATTTGGCCCGTTGGGTTTGCCGTGGATGAATCCACTCTGCCGACCTTGACAGATATAGCTGGCAGCCCTGGGCATGAAGCAATTCCGAATGCTACATTCGAATACCTACGTAAGTCGAGGCACAAGGATATCAGGGAAAGGAGCGAAAAACTCACCTGCAGCGAATTGGATTAAATCGGCGGTACCGACATCGAACAGGGTTGCTTTGTCAGCCAGAGTAGAGCATATATCGACCATCTGCGCGTTCTCGCCACGATCCGTGCACTCGTTTGCAAGTATGATCGATCCATCGCAAGACCCTGGGAAGCAGTCGTGGAAGGCAAGTCGAATAGCTGCGCGAGCATCATCGTTGCAATTTCCATCGGTATCCAAGAAAGTTAACTTCAAGTCTGCGGCGACGTCCGTCCAGACTGATGGACATTGAGCTCTAGCGAGGCCATAGTGGGCAACAAGAGCTGCGAGTATGATGGTAGGTCTAAACGAAGGCATCTTGTATAAGTCACTAGCGCGTGATCTGATTCAAGTCTAGAAGATAGCGCAGTACGCTTGTGACAGCTAACGATGGTGATGAATGTACTTCGAATGGCAGCGAACGAATATAACTCTTAAGTGGCCAGCCCGAGGGTCAAGAAGATAAATGTGAAGAGACTGATGATGTGCTGCCCATTCTAAGAGATATTGACGTTGTCTCACTTGATACTTATATGTAAAAGCCTGTTCGGGTCAACATGCTCCTAATCAAAGCTGCGATAGTATGGCCCAGGAGTTGTTGGATTCGTATTGCAACACCCTGCATACAACTTACAAGGTTGTCATCGCTTAGTCCTCCTCATGGGTGTTTCCCGGGGAAGCGTCCGTAACCATTGTAAACGCCTAGACAAGAATGGAGACACGCAACCGTCAACAACGAAGCCGCTGAGACATCAACCGACAACCGAGAGAGACACATACATTCCTTAGGAAATCGCTCGATCAGTTTCTACTTATGTGTTCCATTATCTTATACGTAATAATAACACGATTTGCAGATACATTGTGGTCTTATCGATACTCTTCTCGAAAATATGAACTACTAACCATATGGTCGAACGCATGTATTTCGTGAACATAGCCAATCGAACGATCCAAGACTGGGTACTCCAGCCAACGCTGTTGCACGTGTGCAAATAATTAAACCGATCCTAGGGCCGATCATAGTTCTTGTTACTATGGTGAAAATAATATGCAGGAGAACTCCGAGCTATGAGACGAACACGCGGTGTCGGTATCAGTTAATAGAGATCATTATCTCTAAGTCGTAGCCTCGCCAATCCTCGAGCCATGAACCAATAGAAGGCGTGGTAATCCACAGGCGCTGGCGATCTGAACGTTGCTGCCAATACAACGTGCTTACGACGACAGGCAGCGATGTGTGCTATGTTTCCGAAGGAGGCGCGCTTAGACTCCTTCGCGTGGGGAAATTGTTTCTAACTTTGAACAAGGATCCTCAAGAGCCTCCAGTATCAAGGTTACCTCGAAGCTGGGGTTATCTGGAGTTGGCAGGGATCGTCAACATACCCTAACACCCAAATGCCGGGCAGGGCCGGGTCCTCTCAACGTGGGCGGCGTACGCGTGTTTATGAAACAATTTTCGCCTGATCTTTTGCCGAGACGACTGGAGGATACGAGCATCGATAAAGTTTTTCGTCTAACATCGTATGTGCCCTTGATCCTAGCTGCAGGAACGAAATCTAGGGCTCATTTTGGTACGTCGATCTTAAATTCCGACTGGCTTAGTCCCATCTTTATTTTCACAACATCGTCTTGTTCCGAGCAGGGGTCTAACAAAAAGTCTCACTTAATACACGCTAAGAAAGTTGAATCTGGTGTATCTTGTTCTAACGAAGCCCACGGGAAAATCGCATACAGTTGCTGTTACCATCGCCCATGTTTCGTCTGTAACTGTGGGAAGCCCAACACTATTTTTAGTGAAATTGTCTCCTGTATCCCATCTTCGAGCATTCGTCATCATGGTATCAGTAGCGTGTCGACGGAGCATTCGTCCCACGCTCTTCTTTGCTTAATCTCTGCAAAGCACAAGCGGAGAACCAAGACGATCATTTTCGCGACGCGAGCTCTTCGGCCAAAATCTAGTACAGTAGGTAAACAATTTCGCTAATGCGATATATGACGTGTCTTACCTTATCTCGCTCTATTATATACCTCTTATATACTACCTAGGTATGCATAACGAACTTATAATGGAGCAAGGGGTTCGGATGACAACCCTTGTAAAGTTGAGTTGAATGAAAAAAGCTTGACCAAACAGCGCCTATCAAACCCCGATCAATGAAAGACAAATAAAAGAGAAAAATACATTTCGACGTTCGTATTTCCCCTTTACGTAACACAAAAACTCCATATAGAAAACAATATTACTTCGCGAATTTACGGAATGACGGACTCCCAGTCGAACGTTCAACTCTTCGAACTTGGTTAAAAAGAGGCCTAACCACTACCGCAGAAGCCGGCTGGGTCCACACTCCACATCTCCATCGTCGATATTGCTATAAGCTACGACCTGATTGCCCAATGTGATAGCTCCCTGCCCTGGGATGCGGATCATGGCCCGTGCAAAAGCCTCAATTTCAGCCGCTATTTCAGCCAATCACTTGCTATTTAATTCTTTGAGTAGATTCTATGCGTGTTTTATCCGAATTCCTAAAGACAACTTTTGCCCAGTTCGAGAGCTAAAACTGAAGGGCTACCCCCTCGAAGCCGTGCCACGCAGAGAAACGCGAAGAGTGTAGGCGAAACATTATCCTCTCTATTCCGACACTTCATAATTAGATAATACCTCACGTAGATTTTGGGGAGTTCTATTATACATGTATTCAAGCGAATATATACTTAGGTCATTATAACCTCACGAGTTCCCCAATATAATTTTTTTTTTAGAAAAAACTTTTTTCTTTGCGATTAATATCGAAACGATCATTAATATTATAGAAATTGCGATTAGGACTCTTATGAGGATCCATAAGAGGCCCACGGGCAAGCGTACCGTACCGCAAAACGGACTTACCAGGTCCCTGGTATCGTCAATGTACCATCTACGAAACAACTTGAACTCGGGGTCTCGGCTTTTTCATTCCTCTCTCCTCGCGGACGAGTTTTCTCGACACGCCTTCTCGATCAGTATCAAAATATCGAACGACCTAAGACTCCGAAAACTCCTCATCTGCATGCAAGTAAAATAATCTCAGGGGTCAAGCTGTGCGATTTTTACGTAAGTGGTACGCGGCATTATAAATATTAACGCAAAACCCCACAGACCCCTATTTTAGTCAGGTACGGCACAGAGCCGCATATCGACAACAACCAGTTGATTACCTACCTAAGGTGTCTTTGACCTTTAGCACAGATCCATCATTTGTAACATCTGATACATCTTTGCAGCGTGACTTGGTATGCCCTCTACCTTTTCGCATATCGTTTAGCCCAACGAATGAGATTTGGGGCTCGTCAGCTGTCCTCTATCGTAGGTCGACACAACAAGACTCTCAAATCGACATTCGCTAATTCAATTGACTAACGTGTTCGCTAATGGAAAGTATGGTGACAGACAAGGTCGCCTGGGCTTTGCGTCAGAGTACATTCTTGAAGTCTATCACTGTCTTTCAAATTTTCTCAAATTCACGCACATTCCTTCGAGACAAGAGAGTGGGAGACTCTCTTATTGCGGATTGAGTTGAGTGTCTCTCCTTGCTCTATCAAGACATCAACTAGGTATCGATAAACCGCAATGCAGGTGAAATAACTGCGTTGAAAGGCTACCTTAGGTACACAAAACCGATAACCGATATACAGCAGAAATTGTGCCAGGTTTCCTCAAGCTACAGGCACCCATATCCGAAGCAGGATCTAAGTCAGCAGACAATTATTCCATGTTCCCGACGTAGGTAATCCCCTACCTAGGTTAGCATCATGCCAACCTAGCAGATGCACTCGTATATTTCAACGACTCCCCCTCCGGCCAGAATCCCGGTGTCTATGATGTGAGGGGCGCATCCTCCACCCCTGCAAGCATCCTGACAATACGATAAGTTTCCAAACGTTTGCTCATCGTGACCACAAGCTCCGCCCTTTTGTTTCCTGAATTGCGAGTTCTAGATTAGCCTTGCTGGATATGTGCGAAGAGATATCCGGAGGAGTACATACTTCGCTAGGGTCTCTGGTTCGTCAGAGCGGCGGACGACCTCGGAAGAACCTTGCTCGGGAGAGGTCGGTAGAGCCAGGCCGAACATAGGCGAGGTGAGAAGAGACAAGGCAATAACAGACCAGGACTTCATTGCGTTAACTTTCGAAAGATGTATTCAAGTAGGTACCTAAATTGAATGATGAGAAGATAAAACTTCGAGCAGAACAAGGCGGACGAGAAGTAGCTTTATACTTGAAGTAGCCATTTCCGTAGAAGTGTATTATGCATCGGGCAATTTCTTCATCACTGGATCTTTCGCAGGATGAAGATGCTTTAGGATGATCGTCTGGTATAATTAGCATTTTCAGATGTTCCTTCAACCAGCACGCATGTATGAATTCGGTAATTCTGTAAATGGGTGAAATGGGCTGATGACCAAAAGAAGTTGTATAGAGTTGCCTACTATGTGAAGATGCTGCGATAGTCCGACCTGACCTCTTATCAGCGGATCTTCAGCTCCTAGAAAAGCCACAATGTAGTCAGATTGACCCCTGCATTGACACAAACTTCAAAGGCTAACATTATACTTACGTCGTCGTAAGTCCTAGTGATAATACGTCATATTATACAAATTTTCTGGGTGAAACCTATGTCTCTTTGCTGAGGAGACTTAACCTAGTGTTGTTGTTGAATGATTTTCTTGAAAACCTTAGAATTATACCTTTCTTGCTCACCAGTATAACTAGAATCAATTACACGCACGCAATTTCTACCACCTTAATCGGCGGGCCTAATCCAGTGTTTAAGGAGACGACAATATCTTGGGGAGAACTTAGTGACCATAGTCCCTCACTGGTTCTTTGCTCCAACATCGACGTTCATTACCACGGCTTTGCGTCCATCAGCCACGTTTTCTTCAGACTAGGTCGACTTAAGACTTACGTTACATAGCGCACATGTTAGAATTGAAGACTGAAAATCGAAGTTTGATGCCTCCACCGGGCCTTTGCTACCTAAGACTCCGAATATGACGTGATATGTTGAACAAATTGTCAAGGTCTATTGTTGGACAGTATACAAGGGGTTAGCATATGATTACCTGGGACTTAGTGACATGTTAAATCTGCGGCGTAAATTGGAACACATCACAAAAACACTTCCTTCTTAGATTTGTAATTGTTCATTCATTCGAGGCCACAACGAGCCTCGGTCTATTTGTAAAGAAATCATTCGCGATAGCGTGACGAATATCTTCCACCATCAAACATAGCCATGAACGGCGACCTTCGAACTCAGCGGGACATCCTATCCCGACCTTTGCCATGTTCGCATGATTTTCTAAACGACCTGTTCTAAACCATCCCCGTCCGACGAATACCGCAAACCGATTAGGCGTGCTTCTTCAGGATCTCGACGAGAGTGTTGGGGTTAGCGCCAACGAGCTTCTCGGCGGGCTCCTGCTGGCCGTCCTTGAACAGCAGGAAGGTGGGCATGGCAGTGATTCCGAGCTCCTGGGCCAGTTCGGGAAGGTCGTCCACGTCAATCTTGGCGAAGAAGATCTCCTTGAATTGCTCGTCATTCGAGTGCCTGTAGTTAATCTCTAGTCAGCGATGCCCCCTCTCCCGAGTAGTAAGCAGTACGGTCGAATCCGGCGAACCGGGACATTGCGCCTCGGCCGTGAGGGATTTCGGGGTCGCAAACTTACTTAGCTAGGATAGGAGCGATAGCCTTGCAAGGACCACACCAAGTCGCGAAAGCATCGAGCAGGACGACCTTGTGGTCCTTGATGGCCTGCTTGAACTCGTCGGCGCTTTATGCAATATTAGCTTGTATTTCGGCTTTGGAGGGGTAGAGCAGCTGGCGTGGCGGGGTACCATGGCCGGGCTGCGGGAGGTAACCTGGAAGACAACCGATGTAACTTACGTCTGGATGTTGTGGACAGTCATTTTGGGTAATGTGGTGTGGAATTGACGAAGAGGTGTAATATGCGACGGTCTGTATAAAGTCTGTCTGAATGTAGACTGTGCTGCTCGGAAGAATTTTGTTGACATGGAGAAAAAAAATGGGTTGAGGGCGCGGGGTGCTGGTGGGTTTTATGTATAATAGCTCTCTTGTCAGGAACGGGAAGGAGCAAGGCTGTGCCAAGACCAATGCAGTAGTACTACTGCTTTGTGTTAAGGTAAGCAATGGATTAGGTATTGTTACGGATAGTCAATTCACGCGGGTGAACAGAGGCTTTGTGGAATGGCCGGTGAAACAGGCAAACTATGCTCTAATTGATGATGTAAATTTTTGATTTGTCAGGGCAGCTAATGACGTGATCCCGGTCCATAGGGACCCCTCTTCCCATTTTCAGGTTATTGGGAGCAGCACGTGTGAATGTGGCTTTTGGTACCCCTTAATCGGATTCGTGGCGCTCAGCTCCTACTTTCAATGTTTGTATGACTTAAAAATATTTCCCCGAACATGACCGAAATTTATTAGGTACATTGAAGATGATTCCAAATAGTCCAAATTAGTAATTGGCCATGCCTTAAGGACATTGTCGGGATTTGGAAAATATCTTCGAAACATTTCCTTTGGCCACCCGCTCGGAGAGTGCTTGAATTAGTCAACTACTCGATTACACTCATGACTATTACCCATTACACTTTTACCCGCCATCTCTCGTCATTCCCTTCGACTGCATGTGGTTCGCAACATGACGTACAAATCTCGTTCAAGTATTACTCACCTACATGTACTTCTGCGCTGACTTCGTCACGTGATAGAGATACGTGTAAAGCTGCAGTGCTGCAATATGGGAAGCTTCACGGAACCTACCAATATCTCAATACTACTTTTGTGCTCGATCGAATTCATTGAAAACATTCCTTTTTTTCTCTCTTGCTCGCAACTCTACAAGCAGTATACATCATACATGTTACATACAACATGACCAACCTAAGCTCCAATATTACGGCCGAGGCAAGGGGGGTATAGTCGGCCTCACAAAGATTTCCCAACACCTCTAGTATGGTCTGAACTTTCAATTTTCCCTATCCCGAACACCTAGTTCGCCTGCCGTGCCTGCTTGCTTGCCAACTTGGGCTCACCCAAGCATGTCTACTCGAAACAGTGGAGAACGCTTTGTCATGGATTAGCCCGTAATCTTCGACGTCCACACATACGATCGTAAGAGCAGAAGTCTAATGTAGCAATGTGGTGATGCCTTGGATCCAACGCCACGATTTCAGCGTGCATGGGTCCTTGGCCATAGGTGACTATCCTGCCCAACGACTTGGGTTGAAGTCGAATAGACAGTAGTACGCGCTATCGAAATTTAGGTTGGCCAGTGTATGAGAAATATCATACATCATCAATGCCGGCACTTGTCTGGGTGCCCGCGAATCTCTGCGCTACGGCAGAGGAGTGGTATCAAAAACAAGAAACGCACCGGGCGGAAAAAAACATAAATCCCTGTGGTATCGCAGTATATCGAGAATGGAAAAAAGCAGCGCGCATTTTACTCTTTCATATGCGTTCGATAGATGTGAGGTCAAGAAGTCGAGAATATTCGTACCGCATATATGGGATGGCGTACGCCTGGCGATGCTGGATGAGTGTGTCGAATTTGGCTAGGTAGTGAGACGGGGAATGCGTTGGTGTTGATGTGATGGCTTGGTTGTTCCGAATGGAAACGTGGGTATTTCGATTATTAGGCCAGGAGATGGACATATACCTTTGTTCTTTTCCAAGTTTTTTTGTGATTTTGTGTTGAAATATGAAAGGAAAGGCGGTAATGAACGAATGAGGTCGGTACTGAGAGTAATAGGAAATCAAATGAGTGTGGTGTCGAGTGGGCTTCTGACGGCCGTATTGTTTAGGATATAAGGAAATGGTGAATGAATGTAAGTCAAATCTCCTGGTTTAAATCGTACACCTTTCAGATGCTTATATTTCGGTACCAAGCACCACCTGAACCAAGCGGTCCCGGCCAGCACACACAGGACTACTGAGTGCCATGTTCGATTGTGCTCACCCTGTTCTCCCCTGAAGCGCGAGGTGAGAGTTCAAGCAGCTTGGCGCTACCAGCACTGAAGTTCCGAGCATGACCTTTATCAAGGTGAACGCTGGTCGCTCTCTGCGGTTGAACGGGACTATGTCCCTCTTCTTCTTCATCGCTATATTTATCGAGGTCTTTCTCATCATCCTCATCATCGAAAGACTGAAGAAGACCTTCTCGACTTCTCATGGTGTCTCTATGATGCATTACGGTAGGGGTGTGGCCTACCTCACCCCACTTCGCTACTTCGTCATCTTCCTCGTCACTGCTAGGACGGGCTTCACCCGTCGACTTGGTGTGTGAGCGAGTAGGGACGACACTATTCATATACTCATCTTCAACGATGTTATCGTCATCTGACGCATGTCCATCAGATCCACCTGAAAATATCGGTTGAGCGTATTGCTGCAAAGAATTTCTCATTCCTGATGAGGCTCGCTTCCTGCTAATACGACCGGAAAGCCAAGAAGCCTCTGAATCGATGGACGCAAGAGACATGGACTGAGGGGCCGGTGAAGCCTGCACTTCGTCTCGATGCCAGGAAATAGGAGTGGCCCTCATAGCTTCGTGCGATCGATGACCTGAAGTTGGAGTATCGTAACGCATTTGGACATCGTCAGGAATCGCCGGTAGAGGTTCTGCAGGTAAAGGTTCAGCTTCAGGCGACGCAACACGTGAGTCCGGTGGAGAAATTGGCAATTCGGGCAGATCTTCACGGAACCGCGACATAGTTCTCTTAGGCACGCTGGAGCTGACTTTTCGTGGGATGTAATTTGCGTGAGCAGGCGGCGGACCTGCCTGCATAGAATCCCGCGACGTATTCGAGAATGACGAAGGGCCAGAACTACGCCTATGCCTACCCCATTTGAAGAACGACTTCCATGGTCTCGAGGAGCCGCTATCCGACACTCTACCTGATTCTGCATATTCTGGCTTCGTTGGTGCAGGTGATGGCAATTCAACGTCAGTTCTTGCCCGGTCGGAATCCTTTGGCGATTTCGAGCGAGACTTTCTTCGAATGAAATTTAGAATCCTTGGACTTGAGGAGCGCGAGGACGGCGGCCGCTCTTGAACGGACTCCGGTACACATTCGGATTCGGGAGCTTTAGCTGGGGTAGATGGCTCAAGTGGAATGCTTTCCGTACGATGGAATTCATCCAATGGCCTCGGTGAATCCTCACGGTTCTCCAGTTCACCCCGATCTCTACTGTGTCTCCTATCTGAGTCGTCCGATCGTCGTCTTCTCGACGAAGTGACAACTACTGACGCTGGTTCGGTACCTTCGCCAGCCATTTCACGGCCTAGAACACCCCTCTCCAGATTTCGAGGTGGCGGAGTGCCGCTCTTGCGAGCTTCAGCCTCTTCTGCTCGCTGTTTCTCTAATCTCCTTGCGAGGCGCCTTTCTACTCTTTCGCGTTCCTTCTCCCTCTTCTTCTCTTTTCTTCGTTGATCTCGCTCCATCAACTCCCGTAGATCTGATGCATCTAAGTCATCTGCTAACTCATCGATCCGCTTATGAGCTCTGAGAGTGGCTTCGGGAATTGCACCCCGATCAGCGAGCTTCCGCTTCGTTGACTGGGATCGCATTAGTCCAGTGCTGACCCCAGGCCCGTAAATAGGATTAGAGGCGCATCGCAGAGTTGGACGAGGAGCAAGTGCCTCTAACGTCGAAACCTTCCAAGAGAGTTGTTCCGAGTCTGACGACATGGCTGAATGGATAGAAGCAGGTAGAGGAAGGGAGATGTCGGAAGAGGGTTCGTCCCAGCTTCGACTTAAACCAGCTCTGATTCGTTTGCTCTCCCTCTTCATTGGGCGGCCAGCTGTCCAGGCGTCAGTAGCAGGACGTACTGGCATGAACTGGCTCATAGCCTTAATCTCAGCCTCTCGGTCATGATCCTCTTTTCGTCGTTTACTAGACTTCTTTCGTGGTAAAGGCTGACCCCTTCGCTTGTTTCGGGAATTGTCGTGGTGCAAAGTAGGCACTCGAGTTGCGAATGACTCGTTGGACGCTGTGGGAAGCCCATTATTCCCATGCGCATCACCCGTGGCTGAAGGGAGACTGGGTGGCATTGATGCTATTGGTCCTTTCTTAGTCCTAGTGACGCGTATGGAGTCCCGACGTCCCGGAGAGAAGCTGTAAGTGCGGGGACGCCGTTGCAACTTGTTGGGCCCATCTCGTTTCCCTCTCGAAGGATCGGGGGTGCTGGCAGGTTCGGTCTGATTTCGCGATGGGGGTTGAGGCGGACGACCGCGCCCTATTGTGTCGGCATCGGAATCAACAGCTGGCGTACGAGACCGCCTACGCGAGCCCCTGCGGCGAAAAGGCCACAAGGCCATATTTCCGGAGGTCGTTAACTCGTCCTCGGTTGCAGGAAATAGTGGCGAGGCTATATCGAGGTGCGCTGTTGCGGCTTCCTATCTACGATGCTGGGTGATGATCGCTGCGAAATGATTATCGCCATGGGCGCGGATTGCTCGAGCTAGGCATACAATTACTAAGTTATCGAACTGAGTGCCACCAGTCGATTCGGTTCGTCGAGATCTGTTGTTGAATCAATTCGCAGGATCTAGTTCAAATTGACGGGACCTCGAAGACGTCGTCGCACTGCAGTAATCGGGGGGCGTTACGACACGCAGGATATATTGATGTCTCTGTGTGCTCGAGTCAAGAGACCAATGAGCAGTTAGTAAAAAAAGGACAGGAAATGTTGATGATGATAATGACGAAACGTCAACGCGAACTGCATCAATGCGTTTCCAGCGCAGGCATGGGGATGGAGTCTCGTTCGTGTTGGAATGCTGACGAGTTTTAGATTGGGCTCTAGAGCTGGGTAGTGGTTCGAGGTGGTTCAATGTGTAGTACCTAGAGTGGGAAAAGTAACAGTGGAAGAAATCGGTAGAGGGACCGTGGCGGTCGGCAGTGGGGATAAACCAAGCACGATAAACTGACACGGGGAGGGAAAAATAAAAATGGGGGTAGGAGGGAGGCAAGTAAGTCGTTGGCAACTTACTATTTTCAGGCAGTGTGTGTGTGGCAGGGAAAGGGAAAGGGCGATTAAATGGATTTTGCGAAATGAAGTCACACCCAAGGGGGGACCCTTGAGCTGAATGGTTAACGGGCTGACGGGTACTGTGGACAATCACCTTTTAAGTGGAGCATAAAGCTGATGTAGATTGTCAGTTATACTAGGTAGCGGCGTAGTACTATATACTTTATTAGACCCTAGTCTTACACAGGGTTTAACCGCATTGCAGGTTTACAGATACCCATTACGTACTTTTAGGATGTATCTTTCCTAGCTCCTCTACCTGTACCTACATTTGAATGCATGTAACATCCGAATCGCTACCAACCCGTCCGAGCCCTATCCTATTAGGTCCTGTGCCTTCGACAAGGAGCGGGTCGATGCAAGAGAATAAGGTAATTTATAGAGTACTACTGACTTGACAAACTCCTCGGATCGTGCAATAGTTAGGAGTGTATTTGAAAGATGCGGGTATGCCCGAGTCGAGAATCGTCCATTGGCATGGATGTACGGATTTCTGTTTCTGTTTTAGACTTATAGTCCCAGAGAACAGGTTTACGACGAATTGCCTTCAATGTTTATCGAGAATGTTGGCCACTATCGATGAGGTTCGATGGGCTATGTATTCTTGGTATGAATCATGACCAATGAATCAAGTCGTTCGCAACTACGTAGGGATTGCCTATTACATACCTACCTTCAATGCGACTAATCTTTCTTCAGCGATGAACTATACCTAGTTCTTCGACGTCAACATTCAGACTCACGAGACTAACCCTAATAGCTGCTTCAATTAGTGCAAACGCGGAATGATGGCATGGTGTGGTATATAGTGTAGCATAGCGGCACTTATTAAAGAAACAAAGCCGGGACGTATCTAGCTTAGCTCGAGACCGATCAGTCGGTGATCTCAGGAACAAGGGAAAGCAAGCAAGGTACGAACGTATGACACAATAATTATTACATACCTTCACCCAAGCAATTAGAATTCGAGTCGACATATTTGGGTTGCAATTTATCACAACTATTGAATTTCAACAAATGCCATATCGATATTCTCTCTTCGAGAAATGTCTACCTAGTTTCCGACTCATTTGTTGCGATCTGACGCTCATCACGAAGATGTTGTTGAGAGTGCCAGAAGTCTCCTTGCCTAAGCTTCTCTGGGCAAAATGGGGACCCCAGACGACGACGCTAGATCGTGTAGCGGGACGGCTTGCCGCTCGGTCCATGCTACCTTATGATGACAGGCAATGGTATGTAAAGGTTTGATGGGACGTAATAGACGAACCTTTTAATCATAGAGTCCTTTCTACTTCATGTGATTATTGTCCCGTCAAATTGATTCCGTACACGTGCC
This sequence comes from Hypoxylon sp. PDH2405, assembly GCA_023628415.1. NCBI lineage: Eukaryota > Fungi > Ascomycota > Sordariomycetes > Xylariales > Hypoxylaceae > Hypoxylon > Hypoxylon sp. PDH2405. The sequence continues at coordinate 133,423 of JAMAKT010000080.1, read as the reverse complement.
GGCACAACTGAGAAGATAGGGGAAAATACATTCTTGATAGCCTGTGCCAAGCCAAATATTTGCTTGTTGCATCCATGGATAGTATACATTCGCTAGCAAACGCTAAGTGCCCACTGCACCGCATCGTCCATCGCTGCAGCAAAGCGGGTTAGTCTGTACATGGTAGATGTTCCCAAAAGAAAATTCTGCGGCGGGATGGCCCAGAACTTAAAAGAGGCTCGTATTCAAGGCCTTGGTAAGGGCCCGCGGTTACGAGTTTTGTAACAAAGCCCTTGTGACTTGCGTCTATTATTGAACCTCTAGTTCCTTTCGGATACCGCAAACATCCTGTCAGTATTACATAGGACACGTTGAGTACCTAAATAGTTTAGCGCACCATCGTGAAGTACGTAAGGTAGGTAGCAGCAAGAGATATACGTATGTAGTATTACGTAGAGCTTGCCCACCATAGTACATAGGGCATAGCTTCGGACATGTAAACTCAGGATGGAAAGGATGGACGCCTATGCTTTAGCAAGGACGGCCGTAGGGCGGTCTATGTTTCCAACCCCTTGTCTCCTTATGTGACCGCAATTCATCCATGAAAGATGCCGAGTTTCCAGGTGGCCTTGTCCCGGCAGCAGCTAAATAAAAGGCGCACATGCAATTCGACACTGGCGATAGTCTCTTCGGCCCTCACTAGGAATCTGAATCTATGGCTCTTGCATATGCGGGGGGTATCTGTGGTAACTCAGACATGCTAGTTATGCCTCTCAGGACTGACACGTATAAGGTTGTGTGTTCGACACAACGCATCTGCTCTGCGACCCCATGCAAGAGAACGGTTCCTGAGAAGCTAAATGGATGATTAACCCCAAGCTTGCATTTAGATAACGTTCTAAATCTTTATCGCATCGCTCTAACTAGACGAGGGGCATCTGGACGATGGCGGTTTCGCAGTTGTCCTCACTTCGAAACAGGAAATACCATAAATGATTGGATACTCGGCTTCGATCAGATTCTACCTAATTATCGCGTTTTCCTAGTGGTCCAGAAAACTGGGCAGCCATTTTCAAAAGCATAAACGTCATACACAGGCTGACAGGGTTTCCTTCTTATTGGATCTGGCTATCTAATAAGGAATAAATGATTCGGGCATAATGATTCAAATTGCAAAATGAGTTGATTGGTATACGACTTTCTGACGGAACGAAGCCCCGGCGAGCAGAGCACTAAACGACGCCGTAGAACAGCAATTCCTGATTGTGGCTGTACGTAGGATCTCGCTTTTCCGAGCTGAATCTCAGGTACCTACTATGTCGCACATGAACGGAGTTGAAGCCTCAAGCTAGAGCCATATACGAATTATAGCCAATACTTACGTAGGTATATCAGCCACTGTGTGTAGGTACTTATGGTCTATATAAGCCACATTGGTCAATGTGTAACGCAGAACTAGGAGCATCAATCCCCTGTGGCGTCTTGTTCACCTCATCAACATTATGAGCTTCATCCGTTTCGAACATCATTAATTCGTTTCAAAGTCGCGTCGGCTTGTATAAGTCATCCTTTGGAAAAGCTACCGGAGTTTATTGTTGGTGATGCAATTGTCCTGAGAGCTAAACTGAATAGTTTAGAAATATAGCCATCTAAAGGAGCATACATTCCACCAAATATTGTTCCATCCTCTTCGTACACCAGCTAAGCATCTTTCCAACATAGACTTATAATCAACCAAGTTGGAGACCTCGTGCCGCTTAATTTTCCCGGCAAGCGAGATAGCCTACTCCCCCTAAAGTCTTCCCCACGAATTGCTCACAAGCATAGCCAGGTTCCACCCATCAGCAGGAAAATCGCGATCTGGACAATAGGCATCGCAACGCTGTCGGGAGCAACACCAGGAGCGTCTAGGATTGGTAGGCCTAGCACGGTACCCTGGGTGAGGTTCGCAGCAGCACCGTCGAGAGCAACCTGGGACAAGTTGCCGCACTGTTCGTTCAACTTCGCGTCCATCATCAATCCCATCAGCTTCGGCGATTCGACGTCCAAAATGGAGCGGGCGGCGAAGGTTCCCATAGAAGAGGAGCGTAGGAACGCTGCACGGTAGGTCGCGTTCAAGGCGACGGTAGAGAGATTGGCTACCCTCGCATAGTTTTGGCAGATGGGCGAGTTAGCTGCGTTCGCGCTTGGGCTCTGTCGAGGTTCGAGCTGGGCTACTGCGATGCTGCAGATGGATAGGAGGAGCACCAGGAACTGGAATGGTGTGCGGAGCATGATGAAGGCCATCTTGTCGTTGGGAAAGAATTAAGGAATGAAATTACTAATAGTTCGAATGATGTGGCCTGCCACAAAACACGGTATCGTATACAAGAAAAGAATGGAAGAAGCGACTGGCGGCGAAGGGCAACAGGCTGAGAGATCAACTCGTGAGAAAAAGAGAGAAAATAGAGATTAAACTTAGCTTTTCAGATAAAGGATCAGAAATAATCCTTTTCGGACGGGGACAAGGTGACGGGCAAAGGGGTCTTCCTAGTTTCGGTGCAGGGTGATCAGACGTCTCAGATCTTTAGTCGTAAGATCCGCCCATCGTCAGATTCGCGACCACAGCCACATAGCGCGGCTAATTCATATAAATACTCGCCCAGCCACAATGAGTACGCTGATTTAAATGTAGTAGCCGCCGAGCCAATCCTTCAACCAGACTTTGACAGTTCTGTTGGATGCAGGGCTCGCCTATTTCTGGGGTGCTATTCTGACGGATTTTTTACAACTATCCCTGCTCTATTTGAGTTGGACTAACACCACGCCCTGAGGCGCTCAGACAGTCGTTTAGCCCAACGGGTAGCCTGGTATTCATGAGACCCCATCAGGGGTCATTTTAGTGTCATCCACCTTCGCTGATGATGAGATATATCAAAGAGACTCAGACATGACATCAGTAGTACCATCAAGCTTTATCTCAACGCCTATAGAGCTGGTTCCTACGTTGTAGATGCGTAATATCTAACTACTGTGCATTATGATGACTTGAATACGCCTACTTCCTAGTCATTCCGTCCGGTCGATTAATCAGAGCCTTCCTATGCTGTCCAGTTGGAATGTCTGAAGTTGACGCTCGCTCGCCATTCATAAACTCATTGGCTGACATAGGCGCGCCGTTGGCGGCGTACAATCGGCTTCGGGTTTCTGAGAATAGCACAACTCGATGCTTCCAAATTCCATTACTTTAGGGGTACCGTAACCAGACCAACGAGATATTCGACCAGCCGATCTGTGTTGGCGTATAGGTCAAGACTACTTACTTTGGGACTCTAAACCGTCCCTGTACAAAATATCCGAGCTAGTTATCGAGCTAAGCGAGTGTTGATACTACCTGTCCGCGCTGCTTTTGGGACGCCCGAATAAATCAGAGCTGTCCTGCAATTCCTACATACTTTTGGGTGGTTGAAATCAAGATCAACTTGGGTATGACACTGTAGAGAGTTAAACGGGAGTGCTAGGTGATATTAATATAAGATGAGGGTTCATCGGGCGCTTAGGCAATGTGACCTCTGAAATAACCAAGCGCCATTTGAAGGACCATTTCCAAGTGAAATTTCCCACACCCCCTTTTCAAAATTGAAGGCCTAGGTAAGCAGTATGAAATGCACCGATTTACACTCCGGTTTAGTCGGGCCTCCTTTGCCGAACGCTGTCGGGCGAGGAGGGCCGCTCCGACTTGCTATCCCTTACATCTCAAGAGAACACGGCGAACACCGGTGACTTTCCCCGGGATTTCGGCGATGAGGATGAAGCGACTCTATCGTAAATATTGAATATTGAGATTTTCAAACTATATTGTGCAATTGGATATGGCAAATGAGGCAACGAACTATTGATTTAGTAGTAAATATTAGAACCATTGGGATGAAAGTAATAGAAGCAAGTCTCTTCCAAGGCTATTTTTAAAGTTTAGTGCTCTTTTCGCTGAAGATTGAACGGACCAATTAGCGTGGCTGACCTAATCAATTGTTTACTAGCCCCACCTAGCAACCCGTATCAAAACATCAGGCTCTGTAATCTGTGCATCCACCTTTAATCCTTTAATCCCATTACTTACTCGACGGTTTAGCGATCGAGAATAGACTATCAAAACAACGTCATCTAGACTATCCCTCGAAATTGAAGCCTCGAATAGTACAAAGAATACGAACTCCGTAAATCCCCCAAAGAATCGACTGCGAATACCCAACACCGCGACCATGGCGTACAACCCGCGAATGTCGATAATCCCGGCGTCGCAAACCCAATCGCGTACGCGCAAGAAGGAGGAAGAAGCCGATGCCTTCATGCGGCTGCCGGATAAGGAGATTGTTGGATGTATAACAGACATCGGAATTCCCTTTACCGTCGCCGATCTGCAGAAGCCGAACCCTCTGCAAGTGCAAATGATCTTCGAATGGTTCGCTGAGCTGCTACTAAATGCGACGCGCGAGACCGTCGAGCCGGCCATGCGCGCCGCTGCCGAGGACGTCTGCGGCGAGTTTGTAGATATCGTGCCTCCAGATACGCGCAACTTATTGGGGTTCTACGTATCGCTGCGCAAGCTATTACTCGAATGCGGTATCACCGACTTTAGCTTTTCCGATCTATACAAGCCTACGCACCCGCGTCTCGTCAAGATCTTCAGTTACCTCATCAACTTTGTCCGATTCCGCGAGAGCCAGACCAACGTCATCGACGAGCATTTCAACAAGGCCGAGCAGACCAAGGCTCGGATCGAGACGCTATATGGCGAGAACCAGGACATGGAAGCTAGACTAGAAGAGATGAAACACAACCGGAGGGCGATGGAGGCTCAGGTCCGGGAGAAGACGGAGCGCAATGAGGAGCTGAAGAAGACTCTACTGGAGCTACGAAGGAACCAGGAGAAGGTCGCAGCACGGTTGGAAGAGGCCAAAGCGAAGAAGGGAGAGTTGGCGCAGAGACTAGAGCAAAAGACGACTGAGAAGATGCTGCTCAAGCAGGAAAGTGCCAAGCTACGACCATATACTCTACAAAGTCCTCAAGCACTGCAGACAAGTCTGACAGAGCTCAGCAATACTCTCAACGCGGATAAGGCGCACATCGACTCCTTGGATCGACGAGCGAGGGCATTGCAAACATCGACTGATTCCTTCGGAGTCGTAGCGACGGACGTCGCGTCGTGTATCAAACTTCTCGACGAAATCGCCAACGAGTTGACGAAGGAAGAAGAGGAGAATGCCAGAAATGCGAAGCAACGAGACGCCTTGTCAGAACGTGGCAATAACGTCAAAGAGGTGGAGAGGATAGAGGCGTTGCTGCAAAGACAGCTAAGCAAGTGGAACGAGCGCACCGAGAAGCTCCGCAATCAAAGTCGAGAAAAGGCCCAGGAAGCCAAGGAGAAGATGGAGGAGCTCCGTGCTTTACACAAGGAATTGACAGAGGAGCGAGCGCAGAAGGGCACGGAGATTGAGAGAAGGAGAGTCCGGATTGAACAAACGGAGAAGAAGGTATGTTTGCCTGGGTGTTTTCTCCTCTTAAATGGTTTACTAACAAGGAAACAGATGCTGGATCTCAAGGAGAACATCGAAAACGAGGTCCACGCCGCGTACGACGAGTACCTGAAGATGGAGTCGCACATCAAGCTCTACATTACAGAGATGGAACAGGCCATCTGATTTCTGCTCCTTATCTGGTTTATGCATATGTGATGAGACCATGACAGGATACCCCGGCGGGCGTTGAGGTGTTGAGGACTAGTCAGGTTTCGGACAAAATACACAAAAGGCGCCGCATTATGATTGTAATTGTTATTTAGACAATGGAATAGATTTACAGTGTTCATCACATTTCATTATCAGGTGGTTTCTCCTCGGAAACTTCTTCATCTTCATCCGAGCCCGCGTCCCACTGCCCTCGTTGAAAATGAAACCACCGCTTCATAACTCTTCCCACTTCCACAGTCCGGCCGGTCCAGCCACCTTCCTCCGAGTCGGGAGCCGGTCTCCGGCCACCGCCACTTAGAAAGGGGACAGCTTCCTTTAGTATGCCTTCGAACGAAGATACAGAGTTGTGCTTCCGGGGTTCGACAATGACCGTCTGCCATGACAACCGATCACCAAGTGCTACTAGTGTAGATGCGGAGTTGCTGAGACCCTGCGCGCTCCATTCGCTGGTGTCGCGATGTATGTCCAAAAACCCGTATAGGATTATACATGGCGGAAATCTCCCTGAAGAACTGAAATTGGCTGGCGGAACTGAGATTTTAGAGTCGTCTGGTGAGAAGACGGATAGATAGGCACGAAGATGTGTGACTGTGGGTATGTAGGCTACACGTATGTGTCGCGATGTCGCTACCTGGTATAGAGGAGAGGATAGAAGGCGATGTTGTTGCCTGATCTCCTCTTGGTTGGTATTGTGAGCATCTGGTGTAGGGCTTGATATTGGTGCTTCTATTGAATGCTCAACAGGGATCAACTCTTCCTCAGGATGTGCCGTCTCTCGATACAACACATCATCGGCGAGTGTTGTAAGGAATTCTGAGCGAGAAGAACATATTATAAGGGTGGTGGGATAGATGTGGTGATTCAGGATGTAAGTAAGAAGCTCAGAGGGCAATGCCGGAGATAGGAATAGGAAAGATGTCGAAGACATGAATATTGTGACTTCATAATGACCATTGTTAGGTTTGAAGTTCAATAAGCATTAATACACATACACGGAACCACTAAATACCAACATTGAACCTTGGAAGTTCGTTCACGTCCCATGGTACCTATACAATTAAAGTTTGGGCCCGCTAGATAGGGCTGGTTGATCAATTAGCGGCAAGATGACTGGAAGATAGAAGGTGCAATAGTGCAAGTACCCCACAAAAGATGGCCGCGGAAAAGCCCCGCCAAAAGCTCAACATCCCAACTTCCTTCCACCGACGTCACGCACCTATATTCGAACATACGAACACGCGACCAATGCAACAGCTTACAAGCTGTCTGCGCGTCTTTCTTACACAATGGAGTCCATATCTCGGATATCAAACCTACTCGAGAGCGGTAAGACTACCAATATCTCCCTAATCATTGCGAAAATCAGATGGACTGACATTTGTCTCCGTAGCCCGGGAGCTCACCCTCGATGCAGCCCAAGCCGCCCGCAGCTCTCGTAGTACCACACGATCTCTACCTACGGCGCAACTAAAAAAGCTCCTAGATAGCCGAAATGACCGCGAGGTTCTCGACGGACTTCGGCGTGTCATCTCTGTACGCATACACCGCTTCCCTCGTCGAATACTAGAGTGCGCCGGCTGATCGATTCTACTTAACCAGATGATGTACCGCCAACAGAAAACCCTACCATTCTTCTCCTCTGTCGTCAAGAATGTTGCATCGCCGAATATCGAAATCAAGAAACTTGTATACATATATCTTATACATCATGCCGAACAGGAGCCGGATATGGCCCTCTTATCCATCAACACAATCCAAAAGTCCTTGTCAGATTCGAACCCACAAGTACGGGCACTTGCCCTGAGAACCATGTCCGGAATTCGAGTCCCGGTCATCAGCCAGATAGTCTCGTTAGCTATAAAGAAGGGCGTGGTCGATATGTCTCCTCATGTACGCAAGGCGGCGGCTCTTGCCATCCCAAAATGCTATCGTCTCGAACCGAACACATTACCGCAGCTACTTGAGTATTTGGCGACACTCCTAGGCGACAAGCAGTACTTCGTCGCAGGCGCTGCCGTCAGTGCGTTCATGGAGATTTGTCCCGACAGAGTAGATTTGATCCACAAGCATTATAGAAGCCTCGTCAAGAAGATAGTGGATATGGACGAGTGGAGTCAGCTTTCCATGTTAAGGATGATGTCTATATACGCGCGGAAATGCTTCCCGAGACGGACGAGGAGTGCCAAAGTCATAGATAAAACAACCGATCTTCAAGATTTCTACGGGGAGGGTGCGTCAAAACCTACGTCGGAAGGGGAACAGGTTGTTGTCCTCGATCCAGATCTCGTTCTATTGCTCAATGGGATCAAGCCACTTCTACAAAGCAGAAACTCCGGCGTGGTGGTGGCTGTGGCGCGCTGTTATGTGGACATAGGCACCCCCGAATACACCAAGGCCGCCGTCGGCCCATTAGTCGCTCTCCTACGGGGAGCGCAGGACATTCAACAAATCGCACTTTACAACATAGTATCTGTCTGCCTTGCGCATCCAGATTCATTCGTCAAATACGCATCTCACTTCCTCGTTCGCGCTACGGACACGGCACCGGTATGGGAACTGAAGCTCGAGGTACTCGCACTAATCTTCCCCCATAGTCCCTTACAAACGAAGAGTTTGATTCTAAACGAGCTCGAACACTTTGCCCGCGGAACAAACAAGTCACTCGTTCGCGAAGCTGTGCGAGCTATCGGCCGGTGCGCGCAAGCGGATCCAGCGACCGCTCCTCGGTGTATGCGACTTCTATTGGGACAAATAACAAGTCTCGACGGCACGCTAGCGGCCGAGTCGCTAACCGTGATCCGGCATCTTATCCAACAAGATCCTCAGGCGCACGTGGGGACTGTCGTGCGCTTGGCAAAGAACCTCGATTCTGCGACCGACCCACAAGCCCGTGCGACGATCATCTGGCTCGTGGGCGAATTTGCCGGTCTGAACGGCGAGGATAATATCGCCGCCGACGTGCTGCGCATCCTCCTCAAGGAATTCGCAGACGAATCCGAGATCGCCAAGCGTCAGATTGTGCTACTTGCCGCGAAGGTGTATCTACATCATCTCAACCGAGAAACAGAGGCCCAAAAATCGAAAAAGGTAGAGGAGGGCCAAGATCTACCTCCACCGAATTCGGAGGAGCACCCCATAGCGCGGTTGTGGAATTATGTTCTTCTACTCGTCCGCTACGATACTTCGTACGACCTGCGCGACCGCACGAGATTATACAAGGCCCTACTAAGCGTACCTCAGCTAGCTACCCTGATGCTGCTCGCGCCCAAGCCAGCGCCGCAGGCTCCCAGCCCGTCGGAGACGCGCAGGGGCTTTAGTCTTGGTTCGTCAGCTCTTGTTCTCGCAGGAGGTGGCGGCGTGCACGGCCTCCGCGGATATGAGCCCCTGCCCGATTGGGTCGAGGAGGGAAGGGAACCGGATCCGAAGCTGAGAAACACGGAGGGCGCGAGGGCTGAATATGGCGATGAGAAGAAGGTCGTTCCCGCAGTACAGATGCTGGGAGACGTCGGTTCAGTGGGCCAAGCGGTGAGGAGCAATGGCTTGTCCGCAGCGGCGGGAACTGGCGCGAAGACTTTGGATGATTGGCTTGCTGAGGATGAGGACGAAGGGGAGGAAGCCGAAGAGGAAGAAAGCGAAGAAGAGGAGGAAGAAGAAGAGTCTGAGGAGGAGGAATCCGAAGAGGACGAGGAAGAAGAGGAGGAGGACGAGAGTGATCATGAGTCCGACGACGCGAAAGCCGAGCTGGAGGGGTTCCTGAGCCGTTGACCTTAGGCTACACTCTTCCTCTCAATTACTCTTGGCATATTGGACGAGACATGATGAGAATAGAACCGCATGGATGCATTGGGATCGACTACATAGAATTGGGCATCGTTCGGGCTCTTGTTTCTTGCTGTTTTGCCCCTACCCTACCTTACTTCCCTAGTTAGGGATAATGGAAGAATTATCAACGCAGGGGATCATGCAGGAATACTGCAATGTCCAAAGCGCCTAGCAAACCGAACGTTTATATTCCTTCTATTTTCAGACAAAAAAGCGACTGTTGCGCCAGTAGAATGTTTTCATGTTTCCAAAAGGGAGTCATCGGGTCTATAATGCGAAACGCTATGATATCCAGTTGCATGCTTATATATACCAACACCATGCTATAAATCACCAACTAGGGTGCAAACCGGACGGGAACCATCGATCCCAGGCATGCCAATTCATAACCCCCCAACGTCCCTAGCACGACGCCGAGCTCATAAATTCTATACGTCAATGGTTTCCGCAGCATTCTTCTTCCGCTCCGCCTGCATCCCCTCATCGCTCGACACGACCGGCTCCTCGGACTTCGCCTTCTCGACGTGCCCCTTCCCCTTCCTCTTGAAGCGCCGCGCCTCGCGCTCCGCCATAGCCGGAAACAGGACGCCCGGCGGAAACGCGGTTAGCAGGATGACGGGGATCACGATGCAGAACCCCTCGAGCACCACGAACGACGGCTCGTCCTGCATAATCGGGTTTCCCCAGCCGCCCGCCATCTCTGCAATACTTTGTGTTTAATTTCCTGTCAGCATCGGTCGAGCCATCGATAGGGGAGGAATTAGGAAAAAAAAGGAAGGAAAAAAGGGGGGAGGAAGAGGCTTACCGGTAGATACACCGGATCAAAATCCCCGCATACGCGCCCGCAACAGCATAGCAGAACATCCTAAACTTCCTATCGTTCCACGTAGCAAGCGCCTGGGGCGCGGCCTCGCCGCTAGTTACCCACCTCCGAATCCTAAGATAATAGTCCACAACCATGACACCGAAGAAGCCCAGCACGGCGCACTGCAGGGCGATACCGGCGATGATGACGCGGTCGCCGCTGAGTAGTAGGTTAGGGTTGTCGTAGCCGGCGGACGCGGCGAGGCTGCCGCCGATGGCCTGCAGGATCAGGCACGACACGTCGGCGGGAACGAAGATGGGCGGATAGAGGCGCGGGCGCAGCCGCGAGAGCGACGGGTTTAGGGAGAGTGTGATGTGCTTGAGGGTGAGGTAGATGGAGATGCAGATCAGCGTCGGCGCGAGGATGATGGCGCAGATTTGCGTCTGGAAGGCGCTCGAGTTCCAGGGGTTCTGGTGGAGTAGGACGCGCGCGACGTAGCCTGATAGAGAGTTAGTACGTTTTTTATTGTCTATGGACAGGCACGTTGGCGCTCATTATCGTATCGAGTGCACGCCTCTGCCCATGCGCGGAGTGAGGAAAGGACGCACCTGCGAATTCCAGAATACATCCTGCCGTCAGCGCAGCGGAATAGCCCCAAGTCCTCTTCCAGATTCCGGTGCCGACAAGGCCTATAATGCAAAGGCCGAAGGCAGCGGCGAGAAACGCATTGACGCCGAGGTTGGGATAGTATCCCAGGACCGTGGCCGAGACTGGGCAGAGGGGCCCGACTTCTGTGCAGTGTTTGAACGATATGCGATGCGGCGGCTCAGTACTGTTGGTCGACATGCTGTCAAGAATTTTCCTCGCAAAATGTTTCTCCTACTCCTTTTCTTCTCTAAGTGCGCTCGTTATATTCTATTGATCTTATTCAACTTCGAGTTTCGAGTCATCGAGAAACTTGTTCTTAAGCGTTAGACATCAAAGTTGCAGCTGGTCATTCATAAATACTAATAAATGAACGTAATTAAGTGAAAATACTAGGAATAGTTATTATATAGTAAGCTCGTAACGAACAACGAACAAACAAAAAAGACCATTAGTGCCAGTAAGAAATCCAGCAGAGCGGTAAGTTAATAAGAACCGTGGGAGCCTCATGGGGGGATATTTCAAGCGATCGGTCTCCATGGGCAATCTGATATCTCGGTACCATCGATGGGTGGGCTTAGGAATCGCGAATACGGGGGTGGCGTAAGGATACGGTGCGGAACCCGATCGAATATACCCACGAGAAGGTTACCAAATGCGGTAAAGAAAGAGATAGCCTAGGCCGAGAGAGTCGAATCGCTTAGGGATCTGACAGGACACCCATGCGGGCTTCTAGAACGCTGGTGCCGAGCTCGGTAGGTCAACCGAGCAAACGGAACCACACGTCGTCTAGCTCCCAAGATTTGCCAAGATATATTTTACTATGTATCTCTTGGCTCCTGGGATAGCTGCCAAAGGATTCCGCGTTTGTACTACCTACCTAGCTAAGCGTATCTGCCTGAGTGTTCTCATTGGGGTATTTCACCTACGTATGTACTTGGGATACCTATCTAGATTGATGTTATATATAAGTGGATAAGTAGATAGTGCGGTCCTGCGAGCAATTACGATCAGGTTGAGATTTAGAAGTGGATTCCGGGTTGGGATTACGGATTGCATTGGACCCCATCTTGGGCGGAAGAGGCTTCATCCGGGCGCTACGGTGCTAGCTCCCTCCGCTCGGGACATTAGACCGGAGCACACTGAACCTCGCTTCTTTTCGCTAATGTACTACTATACACATTTCAATGTCTCATGTAGGTAGGCGGCTACATTTTCAACGTCACAGTTTGCGAACACAGCACTTTATCGCCTAGATCGATTATAATATCATCTCATTCCTTACCACCGATGAATCTATATATGACGGAAAAGTCTCTTCCTGTACACGATTCTACTTGTTCCGCCTGTTCATAGACTTCTTTCGCCCGTTCACCAAGTTCTAGCTTTGCATTGGCTTCATTTGCAGCGACGATGGCAAGCTTCAGATCCTTCTTCATTAGACTAATGCCAAATCCACCAGCATAATCGCGGCTGGCCGGTGCGCCGTCAACCACTCCTTTTACCGGATTGTTGACTTCACTTGGCCAGCATCTACCAGTACTGACATTGATGACATTTGCTAGCGTCTTAGGATCAAGACCCCATTTAATACCTAGGTTCATCGCCTCCGCCGTCGCAATGTTATTGATGGCGAGTAGGTAGTTATTGGCTAACTTGGCACTGAGTCCAGTGCCCTGGGCACCACAATGAAGCACTCGTTTCCCCATTCGTAGTAGCAAAGGTTCCAACTTTGGTACTAGGGATTCGGGAGCGCCTAGCATAAAGCTTAACGTGGCCGCAGTAGCACCTACAACTCCACCCGACATGGGAGCATCAACGAATTGCCCTTGATTGGCGTCTGCTACCCACTTCGCGACCTCTCGGGATGACGAAGGATCGATTGTTGAGCAATCGATATAAACCCTGTCTTTCCGAGGTAAATCTGGGGATAATATTTCACGATATACGCTCTTAACATGTGATGGTTCAGGCAGCACCGTAATTACTATATCCTGAAAAGCTTCAGTTAGTCTTGGAGCTTTGACACCGTCTTAATTAATCAAAAGAGAGTATGAATGAATTCTTCAGAGGATTGGCTTTAGTATGGTTGATAATCACAGGAAGATCGGCGAACCGACCCCAACTTAGATCATAGATAGAACAAACTCATCATGTAAAAGGATTGGAGTTGAAGAGGGAGAGAGAGCTTACCGAGTCTTTTGCAGCATCTGTCGCGTTACGCGCAACTTCAACAGCAGCTCCACCAGCTTGGGATGTTCGCATCTCCTCGGCTAGGCGTTTCACTGCATCTTTGTTGATGTCGAATAGTCTAATAGAATCACCCGACGGGAGCTTTGACTGAAGGTTCTTGGCCATTTGGTACCCCTAATTCGTTGTGTTAGCTTAATTGTCATGACATATTAGCAATACAAAGCTCAAAACTTGAGACATACCATTTGACCTAGTCCTATGAAGCCATAGCTCTCTAACCGTCTAGACGTGGCCGAGAAGGCCCGCCGTTGGACTCCAAAGAGGTTTCGCGCGACTGAATGTGCTCTCATCGTAGACTAGGTTTTCAATTTGTTCGAATCTCAAGCATGAACATACAATGATGTTTAACACGCATGAAAGAGTAATCCGAAGTCAATTGGACGCTCCTCCAAGCCTACAAAGGCCTTGGAGAAGTCGCGGGGTACTTGGGGTCGATCCGAGGGCCAAAGAACCGACCATTGCCGGTCCTAAGCCCTCCAAACCCAGAGCCCCAGTGATCCAATGACCATAATGAGCCAAGGGATTTGCAAGCTACGCATTATGGTAGCTTGCAATGGAACTTTCAATCCATTATCCCAACCTCATAGGCATCCCTAAATGCCTGGCATGAACATCAAGAATTCTCATGCGGTCGGGACAGAAACCCGTCTTTGGGATTGAAAAGTTTGGAAATTGGGAAAACGAAAAAATAAAATGAAACTGCGAAAATTTTCGCCCCTCTTCTTCTTTTTGGGAAATTAAAGCTTGGGCCATCGGTTAGAAACGGTGGATCCCTATACCGTAAGGTACTATATGTACCTAGGCTGCGAGGTAGCAATACTTGGGACGGACTTGGAATAGTAACTTTGAGTTAAGTAGGTAGTTATAGATTGAAAGGTTCTTTGTTTTCTATCACAGTATATCTCCTCTGCAGATACAGGACAACTCAATCATAATATTGTACGCACATGATTCCACAAATATCACAAGTACAACTTAACGAGTGAATTTTCTCTTTCATTATGGAGTTTTCGGGATCTGTAGAGCAGAGTGAACCCTCCTTTTCTCAGGGGAGTTCACTAAAGGTGATGTATACATGAGCCAATCCATATAGCTGCGCAAAAATCAGAGTCAGAGCAGCTGATTCCGACCAGCTGCGGGGGGTATGTGCAAAATCAACAGACGAGGAACCGGGCTTCTCCAGCGAATACAATACCCAGCGAATCTGTCCAGGCTCATTATGGGGAGAGAATAGCACGATAGGATACTAGTGGTTAAAAATAAAAATAAAAACACAGGGGCGGTATAAAGCCCATTAATCTAGAATACGCCCATAACGTATGGGATCAGGGCGCTGCAGCAAAGCGTTAGCTCTTAATACAATCGAACTGGCACAGATCAAGACTTACCCAACCGCGAGGGTCGCACTCAGACCAACCAACGCCCGGTTTCTGACACGCTCCTTTCTCAGCTGCACTTCTGTTTTGGTCGTCTTAGCCTTCTTGGATTGTGGTTCCTCCAATGCCTCGGGTTCTTTTTGCTTTTCCTCTTCCTCCTCGTCGGCAGCAATGTCTTCCGCCTTCCGTTTGCCTTTCTTGCTCGAGCCAGATGATGAAGCGGCGGTTTCAGCGGCAGCAATTCTCACCATCTCCTTCGCCTCTTCGACCATCCGAGTGGCCTCTTCGGGGCTAGGTTCTCCGCTAACGGGAAGTTCTACTTCAACGGCAGTTTGTGTGGTTTCGACGCCACCATGGAATTCGACTTCTTGGCCAACTTTGATATGCACCTTGGGTTCATCCTCAGCCGGCGCGAATACTACAGCAGGTTCCTTTTCAATAGTTTTAACGGATACATCTTCAGTGGGCGCTGTTGATGCAGTATCATCTTCTATCTTAGTACCATTCGTGATTGGTTCAGCCTCTTCTTTTACAGGTGGAATATCAGCAGGAGAAGGCTGGCGTGCTGAGGCTTTGGTGGTCCGCTTTCGTGGCGACGCAATGGCTCGCTTCTTCGAGGGACTAGCTGAGCGGCGGCCTCGTGTGCTACGGGGTAGCGATGAAGGAGTCGGTGGTGCAAGGACGGGTTGTGTTGAGAAACTACCCTCAAATTTCGGTGGCGCAGCGATTCTCTTGGGGGGACTATCGGGCGCATTTGTGATGGCGATGTCAGTTGGATCTAGGAGAGCTTGGATCCAAGGAGTGATGTGATATTCCTCGGCGAGAATTAACGCTTGCTCAGGGGGGATCCAGACATTTCCGGCGGTCTCCTCGTGACTCGTCGTTGGTAACGACTTGATGTACTTGCGCTCCATCTCCTCCTCCACGGCTTCGGCATAAGGGAAAGTCGCCTTGAACATACCGGTCGCAGAGACGAATCCATCCTGGCTGCGACGCATGAGGAAGTATGAGTTTGGAGAAGACTTGAAGATTCCCGACGTAATGCCCTTCGGAAGAGGAGCTCGGAGATGCGCATAATCAAAAACGCCCAGGCTCGAAGGGTCGATGCCCCCAGTAGTGCCTGCCGCAACCATCTTTGCCGTTAACTGGGTCTGGCCCAGGCGTCGGCGCGCTACGAGTTCATGATCTGTAAAATGGGTAAGCTACGCAAATTAACGATAGGCGAATAGACTGCTTCAGTACATGGAGGGATATCCTCAGTCATGAGAGGATTATGTTTGTTGGGTAGGTGTCGGTTTGCCATTTTGGAAGATATTGGAGACGCGACCGGTTAACGCTTTGCGCTGGAGGCTCGTGTTCGATTGAAGTAGCGACACGCGACCCGTGCCGAATAAGATCAGAATTAAAGTATGTAAATGAACTGAGGCTTGTCGCCGGGTTAGCAGCTGCTTGCCATCGAGTCGCGCAAAAATGCGATGCGATGCGATGTCTCCGGTGGCCGTAGAAGCGCGAGCTTAAGCTCTCTCGAACGGGCGGGTCGCCAGGATGGATCTCACTCACGTTAATATGGGATTTAGACAGGAAGAGAATACTATGCTAAATAAAAGAAGGCTACACGAAGATCGGAGATCTTTGGTGCGAATTGAATAAGATGAAGCTATAATTCCCTTGGTCACAATAAGTACTGAAAGAGAAGAGATGGATGGAGACGTGACACCTGGGCGCAAAAATGTCCTCTCACAATCTGAAGCGGATGTCAGGAAAAGGATAAGGTCAGAGGGAGGGTAGCGAGAGAATGGGAGGGAAGCTGGGGGGAGGGACCCATTCGAGTTCGCGCTACCCAGTCAAAGCTGTCAGCACCGGTGATTTGTCCATAGGCCAGCAGTCGCGAAATAGGAATTGATGAATTACCTCGACGGGTTTAGGGGGCTCCATTCATTTGAGATGTGGACCCAATAGGAAGACGGTATGACGACAGGGGGCATAAACTCCTCGTTAGTACCTAGGTAGGACATGAGAGCTCGGGCCATTCAGGAACACTTGTACTGTACTCTCGTACTTCGCGGCTGCGTCTAGTGTCGAAGGGGAATAGTGCTTGGACAGTGCGATATTACAGTTTCAAATTACACTTCCTACTCGTCGGGGTGGCCGTCTTTGATTCTTCGATAATACGAAGACAGTTAATAGTCATAGATTGTTCCTATATAGGTAGATCTGAAAGTGTTTAACCCCTGAATGAATTCTTAGGTATACAATCTATTTAGCTTCTGTGGCGATGTCTTAACTCTTTAGTTATCACAGAACCTACATGAATATAGATGATTAAGCATCTTAGAGTGCAGCTACAATGAAGAGGGTACCACAGACCGCACACTGCACGGGGGAATGCTGAAGTCTAACTTTCAATGACTTCCAAGTGCAACCACAGGGCTACTAATGAGACTGTAAATTTGCCTATTCCTGAAACCTTTATCTTGTTCTGTTACTCACGTTTATTAGGTATATAAGAGAATCGTTCTTGGAATTGATCCAATTTGCGTGCATTATTGGTATGTGAGTTACGTATGTACTGATTATTCCCCTATAACGTTTGTCACTACCTACTTAACATGAATGGTTATATCTCCCATATATAAAGTTAGGCGATAAAGAGCGAACCAATATGATTAAACCTCAGCTATCCTAACCATATAAAGGTTATCTTAACAGACTCCCTCACGCAGGTATGTATCTCTCTATCTTTGTATTAAGAACCTAAATCATACCACATCTTATCGAGACTTAAATCCATATTTGGAGGGCGTTTGGCGTTAAAATTCTGTAACATGAGATACAAATATGCCCAACTTCCCATGCAAAGACTCAATATTAGGCCAGACTTGCCATGTCAGGCAGCATCGAGTATCACTAACGTAGGTACATACATCAATATTCGCATGCGTGCGCAAGGCAAGCGCGGCATTGACACTGCAACTGCAGCACAAGCCCAAAACATAGGAGAGCTTAAGGCCGATCAGACAGCTGGAGTCGGGGACAAGATGAGGCCAGAACCCCTCAAAAAAAGCACTGGCGCCTTCTTTTAGCCCCGCCGCACTGAGCTGCATCTTCAACCTGGAAGAACCACAAAAAAGACCAGAAGCCCCCAATTCTGTGACATCGTATTCATCCCACTTTCTCTGTATCAGATCGACGTAGAAATATTGAAAGGTACTTGTTACGCAGGTACTCCTAAGTGTGCCCCACCAGTATAAATACACTTATTCCAGGTACAGAACCATCACCGCCAGTCTATCTACCCCTCCTAACAACATTGAATATTTCAATACACGCCGACATCCTTTTTTTGTTTTATTTACTTACTTCTTTCTAGACAATATAGAGAATCTACATTCACTTTGATAGGTTCTAGCCCACTTTACGCATTCAAGTAGTTGTCTGCAAAATGGCCTCTCATGACGAAAACGATCATCTGCCCGAAGAGACTCAGGGCTACAAGCTCTCTCAGCCCAAGCAGAGCATAGCTGAATATCAGAATATGGGTGCGTATACTAATTTCCTGTGGTCTCTTACCTCACTTTCATCCTCCTCGTCAATATTTTATTCCATCGTCACCATATATATACCTGCATTTGGCGGTATGACGGGATGAGGGCTTTGGGCTCAGCAAGGGAGGTTTGGATACCAAGTCGTAAAGGGGGGACGCGTGCGGGACGACGACAAAGAAAACCACGCGTTGAGGCTCGACGCGTCAGTTACTGTGGTGAATGGGTACATGGCACAGTGGCAGATGTCGTCTCGGTTGAGAATGGTGTTTGCTCAGGGGAACCTGAGGTTAACACCTGACCATAACGAAATTCCACTTGTCGACATTTGGCCTTGGAAATCTTCTCAACCTACAACAACGCACTCAGCGTTTTCTTCCCACAATCCTGTTATTCTGAGACAACATTTTCAAAATTCCGCCATCTCGACCGAGTCTCGTCTCTACCATCGACAACTAGTACATTCACCAATGCGTCACTTCATTCTTTCTCATCACTATGGATGTTCATACGCACCGCCCTCGCCCACGTGGGTATAGTAACGTTGATCGGGGCCGAATTATTCGACACATGGCCTCTATGCCGGTCATGAACCATACCCACGCCCGTGAACCGGCATGTTCGCCTACCCCTCAAAGATACTCGGAGGAAGATCCGGGTACAACTGTCCGGGAACCTAGCCTGCACACCACCACCACTCTTGTCAACGGTTCAGAGTATGATGCTGTTCGTACCAAGCAGTCCCTCAAAGATTTCCTAAAGGGACGGTTTCAATTTGGCACCGCCAAGCCTGTCTCTTGTGGAAGCACACAGCATTCCCAGCAGAAGCCACGTCTACGCATGGAGTTCCTGGATCGGCTGAAGGGGAAGGGTCTGCTCAAGTTGACGCGAGCCCCTTCTTCACCATCATCAAGTGATAGCGGTCTTGACCCTGCAATGACATGCATTGGATTGCCGCATATGATGCTTGATTGGGAAGCCAAGGCAACGGATCCCTCAGCAGCAGGCCCCTCATCTCCCATCTCGCCCCCTTCCGCTGCACCTACCCTGAATGAACAGACCACCTCACATGACCATGTTGGAAACGGTGTCTCTAACAAGAATACTCTTCATACAGATGCCAACGATGAGTCCCTTCAGCGCTACAAGCAGTCCCTCGGTCTTGGCGGCGGAAAGGACCTCTCCGACCCTAACGACCCTCGAGTCTGCATCATTCAATCTCTAGCCATGGAGTCTCCCGGCCGCGATCCCGTCACCATCGACTTGTCTGCCCCCGGCAGCGAGAAAACCCTCAAGGACCGCCCCTTCAAGATTAAGGAGGGTTGCAAATTCACCATGGTTGCTACCTTCAAGGTTCAGCACGAGATCCTTAGCGGTCTCCAGTACGTCCAGGTTGTGAAGCGAAAGGGTGTCAGAGTCAGCAAGGATTCCGAGATGCTGGTGAGTATCACTTATTAATTACTACTAATCCAACCACGCTGTTCATTTACTGACTCATAATAGGGAAGCTATGCCCCGAACACAGACAAGCAACCCCTGTACTCCAAGCGCTGTAAGTATTCGTGATATAAATTCGATTTTTCCTAGCTAACCACCTTTTGATAGTCCAAGAGGAAGAGGCCCCATCTGGCATGCTTGCTCGAGGCCACTACAACGCCACGTCCAGCTTTGTCGATGATGACAAGAAGACTCACCTCCAATTCGAGTGGAGCTTCGACATTGCCAAGGACTGGTAATTAGACGATCTCTAGATTCAGCCTCATAGAGTAGAGGTTCGATCTGGGTTTTCTAATACGGATATAAAACTTACAAAATTCCGACGGAAGTGAATATGGGACCGACTTTGACGATTCAGATGGCCAGTTGGTAGGACCTTGTGCTATAGGAGGGCCCGTTGATTAAGTGTAGATAGTCCATCTCATGAGAATTGTCAATTCTCTACCCCTTCACCTTCGTTGCACTTACGATTTTTACGACACTGGACAAAGCACTATACTCCCTTGATGTTCTTGACGATGGGGTACTTCAGGTAGATAAATTACAATTGCATGAACAAATCCGGGTATTTGATATTTCGTCTATCTTCAAGCTCAGGGTATCTTCGTAACATGCCCAATTTATGCATACGCAATGCTCCTACTCGTTCGAATTTGGCTCAGCCAGCTTCCATATTCTCATAGGAAATAATCCGGTAGTGCATTTCCATCTGCCGCCTTCTCGGTTCCCTGCTGCATTTCCTTATGCTGATCGTTCTCGGGCGCGGCCGCAAATACGTTGAAAAATCGTTCCCCAGTATCACTGACTTCCAGAACGCTAGCCATATTACCGCACCTGTAGCAGTAGTTGGGGGCGCTCCATACCGTACTCAAGTGGTCGTCGTAGAGGACCTGATACCCTTCTTGGCAAAGCTGGTGCGCGCGCAGGATGTGGTTCATCCCATTTACCGCTAGAAACTTCTTGACTACTCGTGCACCAAACGTGTAGCCCGCGCCTCGTGGCGACAGTGAGAACTCGTCTCTCTCTGGGTCTGGATCCGACCACACTAGATCAGCCATCGGACCCTCGTGCGGTATTTCCCTAAACCGGTCGATGATCTTGATCTGGTCAATGGAGTGGATTGACGGCGATAGTCCACCATGCACGCAGAAGATTTGGTCATTGATAACAACCGATAGGGTGAGAAAGTCGAACATGTCTGTGAAATAGTGCCAGACGTTCGCATTCCCATACTTGCGCGAGCACTCCGTGTAGAAACCGTAAGACTGCGTCACACCGCGCGACTCGTGGTTGCCTCTGATTAAGTGTACGCGATTAGGATACCTAAGCTTGAGGCACACGAGTAGAGATATGGTTTCCACGCTGAACATGCCGCGGTCCACATAATCGCCTATAATTCTCCAAAGTCAGGAGCGGGCTCCCCATCACGTTTCGTTTGCGCGCTTACCAAGGAATAGGTAGTTCGTGTCGGGACACCAGCCGCCGATCTTGAATATCTCGATCAAGTCGTAAAACTGGCCGTGGATATCGCCGACCACGGTGACGGGAGCTCGCACGTGGACCACGTTGCTCTCGCGCATGAGCAGTTCTTTCGTCTTGGCACATATCGCCTCGATTACCGACTCGGCCAGAAGCTCTTTCTTATACAAACGGGAGATACACTCATCCAGATCAACCGAAGCTGGGTACACAGTCTATACGTTAGTCCTGGCTGATTAGGATTTTGCGTTTGGCGCGGCGTGGACTAACCCGGGAGCCCAGGCATCTTGGGCGGCTAGACAAACAGAAACAAAAGAATTTAAGCTGTACCCAAAGCTGGTTCAAGAAGCTGTTTGTGGTCGACAGTGCGTGATGGGCTTCCTTCTGCTCCTGGGAAATACAAAATCATATGAGGGGCTAGAAGAAACCGCAAACATGTTCGAAGGAGGAAGGGTATCTGTCGCCTCGCATGGGGAGTTTCGAATCAAGTCCGGCGTACGTGAGCGGTGAATATTTTATTGAAGTAGATGGCGATCCGAGTTTGAGTATAAGACAATGTCTACCGGCCAGGAGAAATATCTTTGTGTTGATCAAAAGTTGACGGTATAGACACGACGATGGATGGATGTTGCAATTGGTAAGCTATTCTTATCTCTTATCGGTACTGCGCCACAGCGAAAAGGGAGTCCGCGCTTAGGGCAGTCCCGTCACATTGGGCAGCTACCTAAGCTACTCTGGTAGATGCATGTGGCACATTTTATGTTATTACTCTCGTTGGATGTACATAATCCATGACAGTGGTGTTATACTTTTGATGTATTGGATGAATAAGAAATTAATCAATTAACCAATTCGTAGTGAAAATTGCTAGACATTCTAGTTGTATCTGTTATGATAAGCCCGTAAGTTCTACGAGTATTTCTAAACCTTTATGCACAAATATGTCTTTATAACGTTTAACGCGCTATATGCAATACACTATCCCTGCTTTAGCGGCTACCCGAGTTTGCCGCGCATGAAATCATTCCACCGGTTTGATTTTCCTGCCGACTTCAACTTCTCTTTTTCAACTTCATCCCATCCACGGACGAAACACTTTCCCAGGCATTACGGCAGTCATTCTTGAAGCAGAGTACACCAACTTAAATGGCTCACGCTAATAGCAGCATACGCTATGCACTTTGATTTCGGACAGTTCGTAGTGGAACATCCGGATTGCTTTTTTCTTTTCTTGCTTCTTAGCCACCTCGGATCCTGCCCTCACTCACATCTCTAGCTTCCATGAAACCTGTGTTTCCATTTCATCCGTATCCGAATACTAATATGTATTCGGTTCTTCTCGTCTAAATCAACATTGGCCACATATAACCGGTAGTTTACCTTGGAGCATGTTGAAGTGACGAATGAGGCGGAACACATCTGGGGTTAGCTACTGGACATGTCAGGTTGTTATTGTTGATTTGTCTAGATCATATTTTTCTTTCTTGTTTAGCGTGGTCTACCTCTTGATAGGAATTGTCGTCGCATGTCATACGTCTCAATATCTATCTAGGTTTCTATTGTGGTTGGTGTCTTTCAGAGTTCAGAGCCTAGGTATTAAACATCCTCAGTCATCTAGTACTCTTTACTACACTACTCTTTTGTTGTTGTTGCCTAGGATCCATTACATCTATTCTATAGAGTGAATATATCCATGTTCTCTCTTGCAATACTTCGAGTGCGTAGACCATACTTGGAAGTTCACCCTCAACGGCGATGAATACCGTATGTACTTTGCTTTTGCCTGCACCTGGCAGTCAAGATGACGGACCGAAGTTTAACCGCAGCCGCCTCGGGGGGTAGTACCTACCTGCATGTACTAATAGTTTCTCAATCAATGTACCTTTCATTTTGGACATTCGAATCTCACTCGTGAAACCTTCAATTTCAGCCCATCTTCATTGATATCCCATGTCAGAACTTTCGAGCATCAATAGTCTCATTACCAACCCAATTGCGCTTAGTCTACAGTTCCATCTCATAGTCGCATCATTCTTGATGAATTTACAGCATTCACTTTCGCGACACCGGAGTGGAGGGATCTGTGTTGGTGGTGGTCATCGCTCTGTCGCGGTGAGAAGCTGATCCGGTAAGTCATGCTCGACATGGTCACTTACACCTAGGCTTGGATACTTCGCCGCCTTCCGGGACCCTTTCATACTATAGGATATTTTCTATACTTATGAATTGCGCCTGGATTGAACATTCCCCTGAACTTTGAATGGCCTGGCTGGTGTCAATTCCTCTAACCTCGCGTATAGTAGGTTGTGCGACGACTTCTATGCTGCTTCGCGCTTTTCTTATGTCGAGAGCTACTTTGAAGCACTACCTATATCAAAGCGCCTCTACCACACCAAACTCACCATACGCGCAAGTGCCTAGATGATTGCGCTGCAAAGTTCTTAACTTCGCTCTTCCTGGCCATTGTGCTCAGGTACTCGGCGCCTCATCAGATCATCTTCATCTCCTTCATATTTTTCGCAAAAGCCACAACTACACTTTGATTCTCGAAGTGTGACATCCAATTCACCTACTTCTTGTCGTTCCAAGATGTCCCAAGTAGCTCCGGGCCTAGGGCCCGATCATAACGAACCGCCATGTTACAATTGTGGTGTTCGAGGTCATATGTTCACTGCATGTCCAGAGGAGCCTAGGAAAGTACCAGCGTAAGTAGTTATGGTTACTCTTCACGATATACCTGACCCACCCCCCTTTACTCCGTCATATATGGATATATCAGCTAAAACTTACTCTAGTGGATTAGAGGCATCCTGGGCACGCCAGCAGTCTAGTAACAGCCCTCATAATGACAGTTTCATACCCAACAAACGAGGCAAGGGACCAGTGATTACGCGTTACCCTCTTCCGCCTCCTGCTGCTTCTCATCATACGCCTCCGTTACCCCGTTTCGAAAAACCACCGGCTCCATCTTATCCGCCGGGTCCAATTCCAGGTTTTCCTCCGCAACCATCTTACAGTTCAGGATATGGAGGCCACCCTCCACCAAGCTCATCTTATGATCGTTATGGACCTCCCGGACCGGTAGGAGTACCACCACCGCTACCACCACCTGGTCCCCCTCAGACGTTGAACCCACCTACTTACCACGGCGCATATCCTACACCATATGGGCCTCCGGGCCCTATTCACAGGCCCTATGATCCCCCCCACGTTCCTCCTCCTGGACGTCCGGGCCAGTTTTATCACAATGACTATCCTCCAGGTCCTTCCAGTCGACCTGATCAGTATCCTCCTGGCCAATATCCTCCGGGACCGCCGGGTCCTCCTTACCCAGCACCACAGCAATATCCCCTCGGTCCCCCACCATCATATCCCCCGGGACCAAACTTTGCGCCTCCACCCGCATCCTATGGATACAGTCACGGTCCCCCTCCCGGGTATCCTCCAGCCGACTACGGCCCACCTCAACGCGACCGTCCCCCTTCTCTTTACCATCAGTATCCACCACCTGAGCCATCTTATAGTCAGCCATACGCTGATGATAGGAATCGCTATCCGCGCGATCGGGACCGTCAACGGCGCTACGATGATAGGCGTTCATCCGATGCTTGGCATACCCACGACGCATGGCACAAGTCTCCGCCATCAAACGATCAAGCCTACAGAGATGATTATCGCGAAGGGTGGCATGGGAAACCCTCCTATCGAGAAGATCGACCTCACGATCGGCCCCCTCGCAGATGGGGCCAGGGTAGGCCTGGAGATGAGCGGCGCCGAGACCGTCAAGATCGATTCCATCCATATAAGAATTCCGACAAATCAGAAAAAAATCATCGCCGAAAACCCCAAAAGCCGACAACGCCGAGCCGCACACCCATTCGTGAGCGCTCTCCGGCTCGAGAAACTCCGATGACGGTCAAGACCGATCAAGAACGCGAACCGGGCGAGATAGTGTCTGAGCCAACTTCAGCATCGGAGCATGGCGATGCAGAAGTCGCCCTTAGCATAACTCTAGACAGAAATCTAGACAAGAGCGACGACGAGTTCAGTTGGGACGAGCGGACCATCTTTCTAGAACCTCCAGCGAGCAGCAAAGTAGATCCTATTGCAGCGCCCCTACCAACCCACTATTCTGAGGATGTGATGATACCCCCGGCATTTGATGCTAAGTCTTTAAAGTCGCGTTACATTACGCCAAGGAACGTGGATGATTTTGCGCAAAGCATCCGCGAAACAAGAGATTGGCAGGTCATACAACACCATCCTGCGTTTTTAGACCCAGCGGTAATCTGTCTCGAGAAGCTGGATGAGTATGATAGGGTAATTCAGAAGGACATGGCCATTAAGAATAACCGACGAGACCGCTCTGGCAACTCTCACGATGCTGGTAGATACCGTTACGGCAATTCGAAAGGACCTGGGCGGCATCATGGGAAGAACCAAGAACCTCGCTACAAGTCAGACCAAAGGAAGAGAAGATGGAATGAGTTCCATGGTGACGTAGATGACTTTAGGACGGAGAAGCGCCATCGCGATTTCCCATACGACGATTCTTATAAGAAAAGACTCAGACCTACATCACCTGAACCTGGGGAGGTTATAGAGGGCGATTCTTCAGATGAACCTCCTTACGAACCACCGTCCCCAGAGATCCCCGCGATCCCTAATGATGATGCTAAGTGGCATGCAAATTCAGGGTTAAATAATGATATAATACCGCACCCTTCAGGTGCCAATAAGGAGAGCACCGAATCTACTCGAGAGACAACGACCAAGCAGCTAAATGTTTTACCGAAGGATGATCAAAATAGCTCTAAATCACGTTTATCACCACCGTTAGAACAGCTGGCAGACATCTCTGAGCTGCGCAGTCGACCATCAAGCAGGCACGACTTTAGGAGTTCCAGAGCCAGCACGAACAGCCGACTTTCGTCACCTGCAAGCGAAATTTCTCAAGGATCTTCACTTGATGATATCGAACGTGAACTCTTAGGTTTAGGAGGACCTTCACCTAATAATAGTGACGATGAAGTGGGGTTACCGAAACGCCGGCCTAACGGTGTCAAGCCAAAATTCAAGCGTCGACAGCCGATGGTTGAGGCGTACTCGTAAGTTAAGCCTAGTCTACTGCTATATATATCTGATTACTGACCATACACCAAGACGTCGCTGGTAAGCGGTTGTATATAATTACTGGTGAACTCATGGTGGCGGAGATGGCTTTTCCGCCAGCTACGAAGTGCAATGACTTAATGACTGGAATCCATGTATTCATGGAAAAGATCAGAAGTGGCTTGACTGAAGTTCGTGGAACACGGAACGAATCATTAGTCAGCTTGTCGCAAGCGCTCACCGCTTGTCGATACGGAAGTCCGGAACGCCTTCTAACGATATATTATACCTATTACAGCTTTAAGGCTACTTCACAAAATACGACATAAGGTCCGGCTCTCGTGGTGAATTGGGCATATACGACGACAGCGGCGGGGTTGGTATTTGTATGGGTGCATTGGACAGGACGGGAATAGTCTAAGCGTGGCGAAGGCGTACGGATAGTTGGCGCATTTTTTTCTAGGAGTTCAAGGTGCTGTATCAGTATTGTACACAGCCCAACGGGTCGAAATCACAGAAGTGATAAGTATGGCGTTTACAGGTAACCTCATCGCAGACAAAGACCCCAATATAATGGATTGATGGCCTCACTAGTAAGGACTACAATCTATTTGTGATGATGATGACCGTCTCTGTAACTAGCGGTCCTTTGTGCTAAAGGCAGTGGTTGGCTTGTTTTCTTTGTCTTTAGCCTCACCGACTACAACAGCCGCTATCCAAGTGCCATGTTTCTTGGTTCTGTGGGAAGGATGCGGATTGTTCAACTCCTTTCTACTATTATCTATTATTATCCTAGGTAGCACGTTTTAAAGTCTAGACAATAGTATGAAAGCCCTTTGGACAGTATAAATAATGCTCGGGCTACAATCACATTATAATCTCTGATGGCTCCCATATTTCGGTGTATCTAGTAGGAGAGCGTATATTGTCCAGATTCACGACAGTAAACTTGAAGCAGGTCTTCAATAATCCTCGAAACATACTTGCTTCATCTCTTCCTACAGAAGGTCAGCTACCTACCCATCTTCTCTCCAACCTAACACATTAAAAGAGGAAGGCGCTTAAACGGAAATCTAGGCACCATGTGTACAGGCGTCTGCTGGAACCTACGCTGCTACCAATGCGAGGGCATCGTTATGAAAGATACCATGATCTCCGGCCACATTTGCCACGAAGCGCGCCGAAATGGTAAAAGGGGATGCTGCAAGACGGGCATCGAGTTCACTTCCTACGACAGAATCGCTACAGAGCTGTGTATTGCCTGCGAGCTTAGATTCCCGATAAGCAAGCTGGATGCGTACACGTGCGACGAGGCTATGTGTGAGACCCGGATTGGGTATCACCTGGAGAGCAATGGTATTCGCGACGATGAGAGACATTATCCTAAGAAAGAAGGGTATCATACCGAGAATAAAGAGCATGATTCCAAGAATGAGGAGTATGATCCCAAGGACGAAGATGAAAAGCTAAATGACGAAGATAAAAACCCCGAGGACTCGGAGAGTTCTGAGGACCAGATGGATACTGACGATGATGATGAGGACTCCGACGCCGAAGACGGTGGCGCGTCGCTGACAGAGGAGTCTGAAGATGGCGCTTCTTATGTAAGTCCCAAAAGCACCTTCCGCTCAGCTATTCCACGACGTTGGCAAGATTTCCGTAATCGGGTATCGCACTTAGTTACCCGTCTTTACGAAAGCTGAGCTACATCCTTGGTTTGTATACTGAGAATGGTATATAGGTGGAGACGCCGAAGGAAAAGTGTACTTGGACGATTAAAGAGTCGCCCCTTTGGCAGAGGAGGCATAATACGTCCCTCTCTACACGGTATAAGTTTGATTTCGTTGGTGGAAAATGGATTCGTAGACTTTGGCCATCGGCGAAGAACAACTCGGTCTCAGTGAGTGTCCTAGTAGCATGACAGCTTATGTCGAGGGCCCTCGTTGGTCTCAAAGCCACCAGGCTAATAATTTCTAACTCAGACGGGTCGCTTTAATAGGTCCCAACTCCTCTATCCGATACCGCGGGTTTGATGAATAGGAGAGGCACCAACACTAGTTAGTATCGGTCTAAGAAGATGGTCTCTTGTGGGTTAAATCGATAGGCGCTAAAGCAGGTATAGAAAGAATAGGAGGCATTTACTAAATTCTTGGAGCATGGATACGCGAGGTATTGTTAGAAAATCAAGATTGTCCTTTGAATACCTAGGTACATATTCTTCTCAAATGAGACAAGGACAGTTCTTAGATCTTAGAAGTGGATAGTCTCGGATTTTACGCTATTCATTTTCTTGGAACATCTAGTACGAACATATAGTTGTGGAGATCGGTATATAGAATCACAGTATAATGGCATACTATTCCAAGGTTTCGGATTATTAGCGAGTAATGTGGACATCGCTATGTGCTCAACGTAGCTGACGTGTTTTGGCCAATCAACGGCCGGTTGTGTATTCCCGGTAGTTTAGACTGATATATTCACTCCTGAATAGTATCTAGCTTCGGATGTTTTTATCTTTAGCTATAGCACTTTGTGGTGACTGGCCACTTGGGAAGAGAAAACAGCGCTTTGTCTCTTCAACGTTTAGATGACGATTTACATCCCTATTCTAGTCGAGTCAAGGTCAACGTATCGTTCAAGCCCAGTTTGCTTCCTCAAGTAGAGGGTGCTGCTGTGCCTAGATGTTGGCAGGTTGGTCTAGCTTACTGACAGATCACATGGTAACGTATAAAAGGTATTAAGCTCGCCTTATTTTTTATTCCTTGACATGATACTGCTGGGCAAGCCGCCGGCACAGATTAATCGCTCGAATCTTGTGTGGATTGAGCCATAAGCAAGGGTGCTATATATAAGCGAAGAATGAATGGCACGGAGCGTTGCTGTCTTAATATTGCGGGACGAGGTCCTGGTCAAGAAAGCGACGTAGCTGGGGGGGTACATCACGAGGAAACTTCGAGAAAGTGTCCATGATGGGTCTATACTCACTCAACCAGAGTTCAATTCTAGTAATGAAGATGGAGATGCATGGGCAAGCCGAATCATCTAGAAGTAGTGCGGTTGGTTAATATTATATGACGATGGTGCGATAAAAAAAACTCAACTATCAATACCAGCATGCGAAGAAATAAAATATAGAATTCATGAACTAGACCGTTAGACCGCGAGACCGGTGGAGAAAAGGAAAGCCATTGTTGGACAGGTGGGCCAATGGGGCCTGACAGCTGGCGAAACTAGTAATCACGAGCTGCGATAAGATAAAGCTACCCCGCCTATTAGGGCCTCCACTTGATTACATAGTGTATTGCGTATGTACCTCGTAGGGCTGAAGGCAACGAACAGATGACATAAAAGGGGGCGGAGGCAAATTGTAACTTTAAATGGTTTGATGTCGGCAGTTTTTAGTCGTTAAATGTTTAACTTAACTTTCCATACCTGACCAACCTACGATATCCAATTCAAAAGTCTAAAAACCATTGGAAGATTCATCAAGAACATCGTGAAACCTATTCATCACTACGTTGGATGAACTGATCATCACCATGGCGACAAATCCGCTAAGCCCGTCGGCCATCCTCCATCACATGGCCGAGGCTCTGCCTACTCATCCTCAAGGAGACACTACATCTGATTTGAGCAGTTCCCTGGAAGCCTTGGCCCTGTTCGCGCACGCCTGCATGGCTTCGCTTGGATTCCGCCTCCTCGGTTTTGATGAAGAAAAGCTCGATGGTTAGTGTTTAGTTATATGTAGTTCAACCCATCAGAATGATGCTAACGCTCTTTTACCAGAGGCACGCTGTCATGAGCTAGCTCCACGACTACCCCCGAACTGGAATGCTTCCTTCAACACATATGCGTTTGTATATGCGCATCAACAATCAGCACTTCGTTTTATTGTCAGAACAGACCGTCTGGGAGCTAAAGCCGAGATTCGGGGTCTAGGGATTAAAGATGACCGTATCGCACGTTTGGAAGTAACCATCAAAGATTTCATCTCTAACGCAGCCCTTCCTGTCAGGATAACTGCCACCGACGATGGAGAAGATCGTTCCAACCTACCACAGACACTGCAGAATGTCTTTATCTCTCCGAGTCGCATTGAAGACTTAGCCAACCTTATCAAAATCAACATCATCCAAAAGCTTATGCCTTCGCTGCAGAAGGAAGGCTACGAGGAATCCCCTGATGACAGAGCAGCCCGTGATGACGCCAACGAAGCGGGTCGGAGACCACCGAGACACCCCGTAATGCCGGATCCACAACCCCAGCCGGCCCAGCCGTATCCGTTTAATGATCCACTTAACCCTCCTCCCCGCCCACCCGTTCCTGCGGGTGATTTCCCACCTCCAGGCTTCGAAGATCCTTATGATATTAACCGTCCGGCGCGAGGCCCCTTGCCGCCTGGTCGTACTCCATTTGGAAACATTGGGGCTGATGATCTAAATCCACCTGGGTTGGGACCGCATGATCCGCTACGTCCGGGAATGGGTATTGGAGGAGGGCTACCGCGACCGGGTGGAAACCGGGGCATGCATCCGACTTTTGATGACCCTCTTTTCGGAGGTCCAGGTGGTAATGAGGGGGAGTTCGACCCTCAGGTGCCACCAGGAGCTCGTTACGATCCCTTGGGTCCGGGAGGTCATCCAAGACTAGGAGGTCGTGGACGGGGCGGTGGTGGGAGTGGTGCCTTTGGTGACGGATTTGGTGGCTTTGGCGGGGGCGATATCATTTGAAAATGGTGAGG
Source organism: Hypoxylon sp. PDH2405 (assembly GCA_023628415.1). Classification (NCBI taxonomy): domain Eukaryota; kingdom Fungi; phylum Ascomycota; class Sordariomycetes; order Xylariales; family Hypoxylaceae; genus Hypoxylon; species Hypoxylon sp. PDH2405. Next base: position 102,443 of record JAMAKT010000080.1, on the reverse strand, counting down.
TGGGAAGCAGCTCAAGTCGATGATGAGACGCATGAAAACCACGAAGGAAAATTGTAATTTTTACTGTATACCTAACGTAGTTTCTTACTGTCTCTACTGATCCTTTCAATGAAATTGTTGTTGAAAAGGAAAACTTGGGCTTTACTAGTCTGTACTATACTCAGGCTATAAATCCACATTATTTATACGTGATGACGACCACAAAAAGATCACGGTAGGCTTATGCCATTCAAACTGGACATTATACTTCATTTATTTGGAGTGTGAGGTGATCCTTGTTCTTTAGCCTTGCCCTCCTCAACCCAACATTCGAAGAACAAGGGACCGGCTTCCACGGCACGGAGAGGAGTGGTCTTGGCTCCCCCAACATCTAGACCGGGTGTTTGTCTCTCTTTGGATTTGGTCTGCAGATTTGATTGCGTAGGTATCCATGGTTGCGGATGCTAATGTTAATTAGTAAATCTAACAATATGTTGAGAAAATAGTCTTGGTAGTATACTCACCCCTATTGGTGCCTCGCCCTCATCTCGTAGTTCTACGGCAATAGTAAAAGTGCAACCGTCTGGTAGAGACGTCATTTTTTCACCAGCATAAGCTAGCTTTCTGATGGTGGCACGGAACTGCTCGTCTACATCTGTCCAGTTTATTTTCCCTTCATTGTTGTTCTCGGCATTGCCAGTTCCTTCAGCAAGCTCATCTTCTTCATCTGTCCTTGGGCCTTTGGCCTCCTTGATGCCTTTCCATGCAGGGAAGCCGGCAACATCAAACATCCAGCGTTCCATTACCCTTGCTTGCCTATCATAAATGACAACAGCGATGCGCTCTACGACGCCGAGTCCGAGCTGGGTCTGCACAGCATCAACGGCATCACGGATCCATGAACATACTTTCGGATGTCTGGATTGGTGTACCGGTAGATTATATGCTCGACTGGTGAGGAATGTCTGTGCCGGGTAGATGGAGCGATAGTAGAGTATGTTGTGTATACATATCGTGAGGAATTGGATGAATGATGTTAAAAGTTGGGATGCTTGGCTCAAGGGCAGGGATTGTTGATCTTCGGCGGGTTGTTGATCTGATTGAGGCATATTCTGGGATTTCGATAACGCCACCGACGTTGCGAAGGTCCGGGGTCAGATCCCCCGCCGTTATTTACATAGATACCTGCAACGCGTTATGAGGGGCAGAGAAAAAAGGTTCAACCCGCACTGTCGCGTTAAGTGAATGATAAACTGTATTACGGCACTTCAATTAATCACAGTTGATTTGGGGTAAAATATCATTCTAGTTACCAAAATGGATAAATAAAGAGCAGAATACAAAATTACGACGTCAGGTACTTTGTGGTCTTGCTTCGTTCTTGCGATTCTACTGGAGTACTGGAGCTTCCATAAGTTAAAATTCTTTGGGGGATCGACACTGCCACTGTTAAGAACGCGTCGCGCTAACCTTTATTGCATGATTTACCTTGACCGTGAGCCGTGAGCCGTGCTTGCCCCCGTTTATGCACAAATAATTCGAGTTCCATCCCACTTTCTGTCCCGCAGCTGTTCTGACCGCTTTCAGACAAAAACACAAACAATTCTTGTCAAGGCAACTAACTTACTCGATTGACTAGCCTTCTTTTGCGCTGACACAAATCTCGCATTCTAGATACCTCGGTAACTAACCTGACTTGACTGGATCGCGACACAATTCAAAGCGCCTGCAATGGAGGACCAGCTTGTCCAGGTCCTGGCCAATACCCAGTTGGCTGCTGAGGGTCCTCGGAAACAGGCAGAAATCGATCTGAAGCACGCAGCCAGCAATCCCGCATTCCCACTTTCCCTCGCCAACATTGCTCGACACACGTCCATTCCAGTCGATGTCCGACAGGCTGCCCTATCTTCCTTGCGGCTCTTCATCGAAAGAAACTGGAGCGGCGAGGGCGACGATTTCCCCGTTATTCCCATTGCCGATACCGTTAAGGATCAGATCAGACCTCTGATTCTGGACCTCGCCTTGAACTCGGAGGATGACAAGAAAATCAAAACAGCTGCAAGGTGCGAATTCAAACAAATCAAAACACTTTGGTGCTACTGCTTTGTTCCTGGGCTAGGCCTAGTGTTAAGCCCCGCTATCGGACACATGCATACTATACTCTGTTCAATTTGTCACTGACCATTCGCATAGCTATGCTGTAGGAAAGATCGCTAATGTCGACTTCCCCGAACAATGGACCTCCCTTCTACCTACTCTTCTCGAAGTGATCCGGAATGGCAGCGACAATCAGCTTCACGGAGCCTTGATCGTTCTCCGTGATCTGGTCGACGAGAGCCTAAGCGATGACCAGTTCTTCTCTATGGCACGCGATATTGTTAAGGTCGTATACGATGTCGCTATCAACGAGAACCGAAAGCCTGCTCTGCGTGCTCTTGCTGTCTCCGTTTTTCGTGGTTGTTTTGATCTCATGGATACTGTCAAGGAGGAACACCCGAAAGAGGTCCAGGCATTTGCAGAGGAGGCTATGAAAGGATGGTTCCCTTTCTTTCACCAGACTATGAAGTTGCGGCTCCCCGAACGAGACCCGCAGGTGACTGCGCAACCAGCTGAGTGGAATGGCATAATTGCTCTTAAGTTACAAGTTGTGAAGTGTCTCATGAAATTGAAGATGGTCTTCGCAAGCCTCTTACTACCTGAGACACCCCAGTTCTTCCAGGCCATCTGGGAGGAGTTGTCAATTCTCGAACCCGCACACGAGCACATGTACATTGAGAACGAGGCGCAAGGCAGACTAGAAGACTCTGATGGTCTCCCTTACACTCTGGATTTCCTTGTACTGGAGGAACTGGACTTCTTGAATGGTTGCATAAGAGCGCCACCAGTCCGAAAGGAGCTCGAGGCACAGTTAGCAGCACATTCTTCTGCACACGAAACCCCTTGGGTTCTGGACCTGATGAAGCTCGCTTCTTCCTATGCCCGTATTACTCGAGAGGAGGAAGAGCTGTGGGACATTGATGTCTCTCTCTATCTTGCGGAGGAGCAATCTGTAAGCGCTAACTATACACCCCGAACTGCTTGCGGAGATCTCCTTATCAAGCTCGGCGAATGGCTGAACCAGAAGGCATTGGAAGGTCTCTTTGCCTATACCAAGGGTCTTTTTGCCGAGGATGCATCATGGAGAAAACAAGAGGCCGCTCTTTTCTTACTCAACATGCTTATAAACGACTTCGTTGAGTGCAGTAAGACTGTACCACAAGAGGTTAGTCAAGCATATCTTGAGCTAGTCAACTATGCCATCAACCGTCCTGCGGAACCCCTATTGCGAGCCCGCGGCTATCTTGTTGCTGGCATACTTACCCAGTTCAACGGAGCAGCTGCTGCTCTGATGGACCGGACAATTGAGGCTATCACGGCCGAGCAGTCCGAACTCGTACAGGTCGCTTGCATAAAGGCGGTTGGGGGATTTCTCCAGAGTGGAAATGTTTCTGGCAATCAGCAGATCCAAGCGAAGGTGGTCAATTCGATTTCACAGTGGATGTCAACCAGGGACATGACCGACCTCGAGGAAGCAGATGACCTGCTTGTCACGATCACGGAAACCCTCCGGGCTGCCATCAACATTGACAAACGAGTCGCAGTCTCTAATGATATCCCTGCTTTGGATTTACTCTTCCTCATTGCCAAGCATGGGTCGACTAACTGGCAGGTATGTATCAGGCAATTTCACATGGAATCTCAGTCAAATATTATTACGCATGTGTATCATTTATTTTCGAACAATGTTAACCATGATGATGTAGGTTACCATGCTTATTTGCGAAGAGTTCGAGGATATAGTTAGGATAATGCCGGATCCAGTCTCCTACCAAGCACTCTGTCAAAAAGTACTGCCATCATTGACTGGAGCCTTCAACGTCGCCGACGTCACCTCGGATAATCCACTCATTACCGTAAGTGAAACTTGTTTTTGAATATTGAACAATTTTTCGAGAGTTCCGAAACAAAAATTTCCGCGCATAAATCAAACATTGTAACTAACCGCTCCCATATAGTTTGCAACTGAATTAATGGCTGCCCTCACTCAATATGCCTCAGAACCCCTGCCCCCTGGCTTTGTAGCCGCTACCCTACCCAAACTAAGCCGCTTACTCATGGAGAGCAACGATGGTGATATCTTGCGTCCTGGCGCGGAATCGGTTAAGTATCTTTTGTCCCATGACCATGAGCAAGTGCTCAACTATCACGATGAGAACGGCCGGTCTGGTCTTGAGGTTTGCCTTCATATTATTGATCGCTTGCTTGGTCCCACTATTGAGGATAACGCAGCCTCTGAAGTTGGTGGCCTTGCGGCCGAACTAGTCGAGAAAGCAGGTCATGAACGGCTGGGACCATTCCTGCCGCAGCTCTTACAGGCTGTAGCCAACCGATTGGCCACTGCTGAAGCTGCCCCGTTTATCCAATCGCTCATTTTAGTCTTTGCGAGACTCTCTCTAGTTGGTGCCCACGACGTCGTCGAGTTCCTTAGCACGATCCAGATTAATGGCAAGAGCGGCCTACAAGTCGTTTTAAGCAAATGGCTGGAGAACTCAGTCAACTTTGCTGGATATGATGAGATCAGACAGAAGTAAGTACAAACAAGTTATCATGAACCCTGATTCCGCTAACCGCAATGTAGCGTCATTGCCCTCTCCAAGTTATATAGTCTGAATGACCCCCGTGTTACCCAGACATTAGTAATAGGTGATCTCATAATGCCAACAAGTGATAGGATCATGACCCGGTCCCGTGCTAAACAGAGTAAGCATCCTATGAACAACTCTCAACGCAGCATTACTCACCGATATTTAGCTCCAGATCGACACACCATCATCCCCGCCCCTCTCAAGATCCTGAAGGTTCTAATTGAGGAACTCCTCTCTGCCGCGGGAGCCTACAACGCCGCCAATGTTGCAGCAGCCGCAGCCGCCGAGTTCGCCGACGAGAATGACGACGATGGCTGGGAAGACGACCCGGATACGATCGATCTCAATCTGGGTAGTGTGAAGAACGACCTAATGGGCTTCCTAGAAGCTAGCAACATGCGCCACCGAGACGACGAGACCCAGGCTTATCTGACAGAATTCTTCTTAACAGCAGCGCGCGACAATATTGCTGGCTTTGCAGAGTGGTACAACCAGTTGACTGACCAAGAGAAGGCGAAATTACATGAAATCTCACAGCAACAGTAACTGCGCAGTCGAGAAGTCGGGGAGTTGCATGGTAATGACCGTGCTACCTAAAGTATAGGGAAGAGCTCCATGGTGGGCTTTGTACGACTGATGATTGCACCCATATGGGATGTGTATTGGGATGTTTGCGTTGGGAGATGGGCTCGTTGGAGTCTATACCAGGAATTGCAAAAGGAGTTAATGCCCATGGTATGACGGATAGTCAGTCAGTATGCCAGGGATGGAGAGGCAATTTGCGCATATATCCATTTGAGCACGCGAGCAATACCCATTGCTGCACGTGAATCGAGCACGAGGCGTAGATAGCTGCTTGACAACAGTCGAGCTAATTCTTAAAAAAAAAGGAATAAAAAAAGTGTTGAATTACAATGCATACGGCTCTGAGGTCGACTCCGGCCTTTAGTTATGAGTGATAAGAATCTTGTAGTTATTCACAGTTGTAAGAAAGCATGATATTGGTCATTGGAATCGTTCTTCTATTTAATTACCTACTCATCATGCAATGCAGCCAAAGTGAAGTCAAGCCAAGCCCAGCCAAGTCTCAGTAGGAGTAGTCGTAAGAAGCCAACCGTACCAGAACATCGTGTGCTTTTTTCATTACAAGTACAACCGTCCACGCAACCGCTGTGCCAGAAGGTCATCATACAACAACAGCAACGACAACGACAACGACAACGCCCGCCTGCTCGCAAAGTCCGTAAATCTCGTCATGATCGTCCGGGGAAGCCAAAACACCAGTCGTAGTACCAACGACGAATTATTATTCGTATCCATCTCATAAATGACGTTCCTCTAGGCGTCACCGGCATTAGTAGTTGTAGTAGTAGTAGAACCCTTAATCAGGGTTCGTAAGCTCGCCATCTCTCTTCGGAGACGCGCGTTTTCCTTCTTCACGCGAGCTGTTTCCTCGCTGCAGTCCTTCATACGGCTCATAAGCTCCTCTTTGTCGTCGCGGCCCTTGCCCTTGAGGGCCTTGACGATCTTGCCTAGTTCGCTGTTGAACTTTTCGTATAGTAGTTCGTTCTCTGCTGTAGCTTCCTTGTACAGCTGGTCGATAGCTTTGACCTTAAATTCGGTTGCCTTCAGCGTGTTCTCCATATCTCGTTGGAGTTGTTCGTGTCGGTCATTAAGTTGAGAAATGAGCATGGGGACGCGGTCTTCGAGGGCCTTCACGCTGGAGGACAGCTTCTTGAGGTCGACGCTAGTGCTGCGCGGAAGAGACGAGTTAACCCTGGCCATATCCGCGGTTATCTTCGAGAGTTCCGACTGTAGGTTGGCATCGACATCCTCAACTGCCTTCTTCTCCGTCTGCAAACGCTCGCGGAGCTTCTGTGCTGACTGCAACCGAAGCTTGCTTGGTGACTTGGTCGGGCTAGAAGTAGGTCTAGAAACTGCATCTGTTGGCGATGCTATCATGTCACGTGAAGCTTTCAACGTTGGAATATTGGAAGTTGACAGCGTCTTGGTATGCGACTTCCTAGGTTCACTTGAGGACGCCGTGGCTTGGAATAGATCTTCGATGTTCTCTTTTTGTCGAGGTGATCGGAGAGTCAAATTGGCCGCTAGGTTCTGTGAAGTCGGGCTAGTCGGGATTCTTGATGGCGGCGGGATACGTGGACCAGAGTTAAACTTCTCAGAAGTCTGCTTCATATGAGAGAGGGGCTGTAATGGTTCGTCGTCCTCGATGCTTGCTGCAGCCATGAGGTTCTTTAGGTCCGACAATGAACTTCGACGTTTCCTTCTCGGGGACTTCGGAACTATCTCCTCGGTCTCAGGCTCGCCAATTGTCTCAAGCTTATATGAGCTAGTGGGGCGCGAAAAGGCCTCTTCCAAAGCACTGGCGATATGAGGTCTCTCTCGCGATCCAGGCCGTCTCAGTCTATTTGGCGACGATGGTACCCCGACATCGATAGACCTCGTCCTAGTTACGGGGCTTCTGATCAACACTGGACTCTCACCGGTGGCCGGATGTCTGTTGTGTTTGCTCAAGCTACGCCATACTGACGGGCGAGAATCTAAGTCATTTTTGCTGTTCTGTCTCATCAAAAAGTTGTCGAACCCAAGTTTCCTCCGTATCGAAGATGTGTTCGAAGTCAACGATCCAGTATGCGACTTCGCACTTCGAGTAGTCGAGTTCATTGATTCGAAAATAGGCGAGGTGTGACCGATGCTTGCGTTTAAACTGGCTGATCCGTCGTCAAATATGCGGTCGCAATCTTCGACAAGCCTATCAAGGAGGTTAATATAATTATGTGCAGTCCCGTCATCAACTAAAAGCTCAGAGAAGGCCAAAGTAAGAGCCCCTCTGTCGCTATCATTCCCACAGCCGTCGAGTAGGTCAGCGAGGAGCTTAATGAGGGCAGTAAAGGCCCTTCGATTCTGTGGTGCCATATCTGCGAAGAGAAAATGCACGAAGTCGGCAAAGTCTCCAGGTAACCTTTTAGATGCTCTCTCCTGAAGCGCTTCTAGGGCCTTGGGCGTCATTATCGGCCCCATTTGTTCCCTCCAAGCGATGCGAACAAATTTCTCGAAGGCGGCAAAGACGACGTCGGAAGTGAGCTCAGATGAGGCATCAATATCGAATGGGCTTTCTATAAGCTTGTTGTAGAGGTCATTCACAGAGAGTTCATCAACAGTGGACCTGTTGAGCAGAGTTCGGCCGATGAAGCTGCCTTTACGGGCTTGGAGACTAGCCATATAGCCCGTAAAGGTCTGTTCAAGTCGAACCAACGGATTTTCAGGCCGATCGTCATCCATGCCGCCAATTCGAATGCCCTCCCGGCTCTTGGCTGAGCCGTATAACGAATTCCCATCCCTAGAGCTATTTGAACGGCTAAGTTGAGGAGGCGGAAGAAGAATTGGGGCTTCTCCTGTCAAGTTACGCTGGTGCTTGGGAGTGCTAGTCCCATCCGAAGTGCTTCCACCGCCTAGAAAGCTTGAGAGATATTTGACAGGTGATGTAGCTAAGAATGATCTTGTTTTCTCGGCTTTATTTGAGACGCTCAGGCTTCGAAGGATCTTCGTATGAAACGACACCATGGCAGGGGTGAGTCGAGGGTTTACGACGTTGAATTGACTGCTGAGAAGCTGGATAACTATGACTCAGTTAGCAATATCCTTGTATTAATCTCATATGAGGTCTTACTTCTCCTAGCAAGCGTTGGGAGGAAGTCTTCTAGCGAAATCTCGTCGGTCGCTTTCTTCCCGTGAAGTCCTAATGTGATGACCATCACCTTCCTCATAGTCCCTGTATTTACCTCCGAACATATCTCTACACCGTAGTGGCCTACAGGTGCGCCCTTAGTGCCCTTTTGATGATCAATAACAATGCGTATAGGAGCTGGCTCCTTTCGACCTTCTATAAGCTGATCTAGGCCTTCTTGGAAGACCGCAGCAAACAATCCTAAGCCTGTATCAGGCATCCTTACTGATCGTAGAGTCCAGCAAGGATCTTCGCGTTCCTTCTCGGCGAACCGCCCTTCGACTCTAGCCTTAGCGACATCCTCGCTCCACCTCGCTGCCTTGCCTTCGTATGACTCCTGTAGCACAAAGCATCGCAGTGTAGTTGCCGTGTTCGTAACGAATTCACCCGCATGAGCGCCTTTCATCTCGTTCATTGAAGTCATCCAGACAATACGTCCGTCTGAAGATTCCGTAAAACGAACATCGCTTAAAGGGTGCCAGCCAGCAAATGCGAGTTCATAAGAACCTTGGCCACCAGCCGCATGTGTCATGGACGCTAATAGACCGGCCGGTGATGGCTTGTCGATCTCTCGTAATAGATCGCGTGCCGTCGTGCTCGCGCCGTAGGCTTTCCTCGCGATGACAATACAGTCCGAGAAAAGCAGGAAAATGCCTGCTTGGTCACTCGAGGCTAGTTCCGCGACTCCACTCTGGTACGGAGCAGGTATCTCAGAGAAGTCAACGGCGACAATCAGCCGACCAAGTGGTTCGAGTTCATCAGGCCAGCTCTCAATCATGTGCCGCAGGCGAGTGTTAACATGAGGCTTGTCGGTGAGCGGATCATCCATTGAACAGATGTTGGCGATAATGTCCCTAGCCTTCAACATAGGTTGAAGTGCAGGGTGAGTGATTGGCAGGCAGCTAACAATTTGGTCAATGACGAGACTGTATCGTGGCAGACGCTGCACAGGCTCGATGACGGCAGAGCGAAGATGTTGCTCTCCAGTAAGGGCTAGTCTTTGCGAAAAGCTAGATTGTTGACTAATGAAGGAGGTGATGAGTTGAGGAAAATTCTGACTCGCTCGGATATAGTCCTGATAACAGTCGGTGAACTTTGGAAACCATTCCATCATGACCCTTGCCATTGCCAAAGCTCCGCTTGCATCTTTTCCTTTTCCTATTAAACCTCCCGACACACCAGCCCTCGAGGATGCAGAACCGGATTCCACGTATCTCGGAGAGTCTCCTTCGGTATCTTCCATCACTTGTCGCACTGCTTGCATGAAACCGGAATTGATTTCTAAGATCTTTTCGGCTGATCTGGGGAATAATTTCTCGACGTCCTCCTCCGATGGGCTAAAGCTGCCTGGCTCGCGGTCCTTTGCCTTTTGCCTATATTCGGGGGCAAGATGATTTACTAATTCGTCCACCTTCATCACATAACGTTCCTCGGTCTCTACCAATTCGGTCATCTTTCGCCGTAACTCTGCCTTCTGCTCCTTGGAGAATGACTTCGTTCTGTTCAACGCACTTGGTTTCGAAGGGGCTCGTCGTAATCTCGAAGTTGGTAGGAATATAGGTTCTCCAAAAAGTTTGACAAGAGGGGTGTACATGCCATACTGCCGCAAGGTTGGGTCTAAAATATCATCCTCGTCCTCAGGGACATCTTCTAGGTCAGCAGGTTGTAACGGAATGATAGACCCAGGAGGTAGCACAAGGTCAATGTCGACATTGCTTATATGTTGCGTCTGAAGGGCAGTCTGAATTTTGTGAATAACCTCGGGCGTGTTGTCCGCCCTAACCATCGACTTGGCTATATCAGCCGCGTGCTGTTCACCGAAAAGCGTGGGCGCCGAACCCGGTCGACGACTCCTCATGGAGGGGTATTGTAATCGAATATGTGTTTTGACATGTTCTGGTAGCTCGTGGAAATATTTAAATAAACCGAAGGCCAACGCTCGATATACCTCATCCCCTTGAAACTCGCGAGGCAAATAGTTGACGACATTATAGAAGGGCGAGTTCGGGGAAATGGTAAGGCGGGGAAAAGACTGGAAGCCAGCCTGGGTGTAAACATGGACCTGGACTCTTGAGCTGTTTAATGTATAATTCGCAGTGGTAGAAGGACCGTGGAGTATTAGCAAAGGCAGGTGGCCTAGCAAAGGGTCTGTGGCTTGGTAAAGAGTGAGATGATCTGGCGATAGAGCCAGCTCCTCGGTGACGCGAACCATGGTCGCTTCAATGGGCCGTTCGCTTCATGCTTCGGATGGGGGTGAAAACGAGCGTAAGGAGGTCAAGAAAAGACCCAGTGACAATTCAGACGAAGTAGACGTCTTCGGACTCGTCGATTTTGGTAAACAAAAATTATGATGCAACCAGGTTGTGCGCGTCGAGACCTGCAGCCGATTGTTTACTTGGCCCAAAAGGAATAGTGTCACGAATAGTGTCACCAGGTTGGTAGTATTCAAGGCTACACCTGCGGGGGGCCAACTTATGCGGCCCGAGAAAAAAAGAAATACCAATGGCGCAAGGAAGCAAAAACGACTCTCAAGAAGTGCATAGGCAAGAATGATTATGAAGTTCTACAAGAATGCTATATTGTATCAATTGCGGTCAATAACGAGGCCGATTGGGCTGCTGGGCTGCTGGGATTCGGAACCGGGGTGGGTAGGGTTATTTTTTTTAGAGGGCTCCCCACTGAGTGCGATCCTAAATCGGGGATTTTAGTTTGCTAAAACCAAACTTGCCCAAAAAATTGCCAAACACGCGACTTGAAACGGACCGCGTCTCTTCTGGACCCCACTTATGCTTAGGTACTTAAGTACCTAGGTGCCTTGTTATCAAACAAGCGGGGAAATCGTCTTTTTTTAAGGCTTCCAAGGTTCCCTCAACTGTGGATTTTCTAGATGCCATCTGAACCCTACGGTACGCATCGACGTCACTCTTATGCCATCAGCCCAATTACGACATAAATCTCAGCAGCTAGTAATGATGTCTAGTCAAAAGGACAGGGGCATTCCACTTAACCACGCCCCCGACGGAATCGGCTATAAGCTGTTAGAGCTACCGCCCGATTTACTCGCACTTCTAGAAACAGAAAACCCTCCTGTGTTAGTGGATCAAGTCCCTAAACCGTTTCTCAATAATACCTAATGTGATACCGGTATCGCAGCTTAACCATCGAGTCTTCGACGAACTCTGCGGTATTAAAAAGCGGTACTCAATCATGGGGTCTCCGTCAGAAGAACACGTCCAACGCTTTAATCCTACTTAAGGCTTCCGAAGGCACGACTTCTGAACCCTCACAAATACCAGAGACAAACTTGAAAGCTATTGCAACGGTTCATGATACCATCGAGCTTGTTTCGGAACCTACAGGGAAAACAGCTCCCGTCGCTAGAGGCAAATGGCACGAAAGATTTGCGCGTGGCAGATAGACGTCGTGGAAGTCGAGATACTTTAACATTTCGACTTCAGAGGAATTAGATGTTGGGCCGAGTCTGACTCGCATAGGTACCTAATTCGCCAGTAGCCCTATACCAGTAGAACCAACATATGAGGACTTTTGCATTCGTGAACTAGTTGGGCCGTAAATAAGGGTTGTCCAACCTACGACGCCCGACATGATGGCATACCTATTGTACGTTAGGAGGGGTTAGATGGAATTTTACCTAGACCAGGTGCTCAACGAACACAGCCACGGTTGAGCGGCTCAATACTCTTCTCATTACTTCATACAATAAGACATGATTAGGTATCTAGGCAATCTGAACAAACTCACACTCTCTCCGTGGAGAGGTAGTCATCCTGTTGTATTACACGTCAACTCGAATCCTATCCAGGTGACTAGGGATGTACTCAAACGAACAAACTATTTCCCAGCCGCGGATGAGTAGTAGTTTATAAACAGCAGTCAAGGGGTAGCACGGAACTTCCAGGATTAATCTTCTATCACGGTTGTACGGGATAAGGAGTTTCGATATGTCCTTGGTCTAAATTACTGGAATGGTGGAGATCTACCATCTTGCAGCATGATCCTTGTCAGCACGTGTTTGGGTTTCTCTTTCCACGCTACATACCTAGGTAGCCCCCAGAAACTCGGAATGACTAAAAATATCTTCCTCCTAAGAGACACGGCGCGATAGCACTGTCATGTACATTGATGGTGTGTACCCCAAATCGAAATGTTGTCATGGCTATGGTTCAGCGGCAGCGTATCATCCTGGTCAGAATTACTAGGCCATTTTTATTTTTAATGGTTGGCCCAGGCTTGACCAACATAGCGGGACGTTCCCGATATGGAAAAGGAAAAAGCAATGTGTAGGCGCTGAACTCGTACCCCAACTACCAACGGATAATTTACTTGAGCCTCAATTCAATCTCGTTGCAGTATTGATCGCATCTTGTCGTCGGCCCTGGACTTTCGGCCGTATAACCGCGAGAAACTTGATGCGCATTTTCCTCTTGTATACAGAGTCCCTTTTTAAGTTTCCATTTTTAATGATGCGATAGTCATACGTCAGGTGGCCGCCCTCCAACCAAGTTCGGCGAGGCTCTCAAGCCGTTATCGTCTCATGTAGATGATGATCCAGCTGATGGCCATTTTTGTCTCCATGAGTCCGTTTTTGTCCACGAGTCCGTTTTTATCCTTGGGTCAACCTGATTCAATATCGGCCAACTTGGAAGCGCTACAATATACAGTACGCAGCTCTTGACCTTTCCTTGCACAGTCCCACGTATACCTACATATACATACTTAGGTAGTGGGTGAAACGCTGATCCAGCACTCCTATTTCGTTGTATACCTACTGTCCAAATCGGGGGAGCAGTACTTCAGTCTTAACTCGGTACCCTCAACTGGGCAGTCTGCATCTCAATATTTTGACACCTCTTGGATTGGAAGCTGTTTACATCTCCGTCCAATCTATTTGTGTACAATTTCGGCTTGTCCGATTCCGTACCCTTAAACCCTTTTTTTTTCTTCAAGATAATTCACCCACTTTCCGCATACAGACCTCTCATTCCTCTCAATACTAATACTTTAAGAGATGGGCGTCTGCGCAACACACTTTCAAATTGCATAATCTTCCATACCTTAGACAAACTTTAACTCATCCGCACCTGGGTTGATATTCGGGTTTGTGTATTCTACCTGACACACCCTTGCAGTTTGTATCGCTCTAGTCCATCTCTTCCCGAGGGGTACCCGGGAGTAGGGTCAGCAGGTACCCGTATCCCATCGCAGCCGTTGCTGCCTCGACATATCTTATCTACACACACACATAGGTGCCTTAGGAGGTATGTATGCGACATGTTATTTCAAACCACTTCTCCAGTTAAGCGTTGCATAGCTACGCTTTCTTCCTTATTATTCTCCATTACCTTTGCCAGGCTTGTGATGGGGTGTCGCACCTCGGGTCTCACTGCCATGTCTTGCGACTGCTTTCTGCGACTTGATCAAATCCCCCCCACGTTTGCACTTACCCTTATTGCTTGTATTACAGGCCCTACTTTTCATTTCTCGCACTTGGGCCTGAGGCTAATCAGCATGGGCCAGGCACCATCCCAAGGCGTCCTTAACAACAATCTTAGGCCTCAGTCTTTTCGCACAAAGTCAAAACAGCTCGAGCCCCTCGAAAATTCTTACTCGCCAAAGTCGCATCCGCCCATTGATACCGACATGGCACCTCCGAGCAATCCTGGCATTGTTCCCCCGGGAGACTATGAAGAAGTGATTACCATCGATGATGATCCTGCTGAAGACTTCGGCGTATCAGAAGTCACCCAAACTCTCTGCAAGGATGGCGTTAAGGCAGTGTTCCCCGATATCTGTCTGGATTATCTTGAACGGATAGCTTCTGAGTACGCCTACAACTCAGATGCAATTATTGGTATGATTCTCGACAACCAGGAGAAGGGCGAGAAATATCCGGTCCGGCCGCGCGATAATCCCCTAAAGCGCAAGAGAGTAGATGATGATGATGACGACGGCGATGACAATGAAAATGAGGATGTGGGGAAAGACGATAAAGCCGACCAGGAAAAAGTCTCAGAAGGGATCCGAGCAAAGATTGCTGAACCCAACTACTCTCAGACCCTGGTGTCACCAGCCTACGGTCAAATGGGAAGGAATTTAATAGCTATGGAGGTACGTATGGGAAATGATCCAGCTTACGGGCCATGGATCTTTGACCTCCCCCGTCTCCCCTCATCTATCTCTTATAGATGCTAACATGGTCACAGTAAGTTAAGATTTGCTTTCTCATCCACCCATCGGCCTTTTGCTTTTGGCCTAAAAAACATGATTGCGGGTAAGGATATATATTTCTGATTAAATGCTAATCTTTATATCAGTTTTCCTAGAATCCCGGCAATTACAATTCGTAATTATCTGCTACAGCATAGACAGTCAGTTTTCGAAGCATATACTGCCATAGACGAAGCCACCCGTAATTGGAATGACGAAAACCCTCCTTGGAGGGAGAAGAGGACACTATCGAAGAGGATGACAGAATTCTTGCCAGAAGAAATTCCACACCTCGATATGACCCGTTTTAGTCTGGAGGAGCAAGCAGCGATTGCCGAGTTGACTGCTGCGAGGGAATTGAAGTCTATCAAAGATGCAAAAGTCGCTGCTGAGGCCGAGGAGGAGAATAATTTTATTCATGAGAAGTCCATGGGCCAGGTCACCGAGTGTGGCTGCTGCTTTGAAGAATTTGCTCTCAACCGAATGATCCAATGCAACGGCGAAGAAGTCCACTGGTTTTGTCGAGGTTGCATGAAAACACAGGCAGAGACGAACATTGGCCTTTCTAAACACGAATTAACCTGCATGTCTATGGATGGATGTTCGGCCGGTTTTTCTCTTGCTCAAAGGAACCTCTTCCTCGACAAGAAATCGCGTATTGCCTTAGAGCGCATCGAGCAGGAGGCTGTTCTGCGGATGGCCGGTATCGAGAATCTCGAGACTTGCCCATTTTGCCCTTACGCAGCAGAGTATCCGCCTGTTGAGGTTGACAAAGAGTTTCGCTGCGTTAACCCTGGTTGCGAAAAAGTTAGTTGTCGCCTCTGCCGGAAAGAGACTCATATCCCGAAGACTTGCGCCGAATCTGCTGCCGACAACGGCCTGGACGCTCGACATATACTCGAGGAGGCGATGAGTGCAGCTCTGATTCGAACTTGTAATAAGTGTAGGTTCTCCACATTCCCGAGAAGCAATATCCACTATTTAGCTGTTGAGTTTGCATCTGACGTCTCAAATGCAGGCAAGAACCCTTTCTTGAAGTCAGACGGCTGCAATAAAGTCCGGTGCAGCCGGTGCGGGACGATACACTGCTACGTCTGTCGCAAGACCATCACTGATTATAAGCATTTCAATGATGTTAGCCGGGGTGGTAGAAACGGACGATGTCCCTTATATGACAGTACCGAAGAGCGCCATCAAGAGGAAGTACAGCGTGCCGAAGAAGAAACCCGGCAGAAGGTGGCAAAAAATAATCCGGAAATTGTGAGCTTTATTTTCTTCTCTTCTTTCTATTTTTCTTTTTCCTTCTTTTGTTGCTGCGAATGATACTTATATCTGATAATGTATAGGCGGTGGATGCCCTAAAGATCAAGGTGTCAGACGGCGTTCAACAGGACGAACTCAAGCGTAAACAGATCGATGCTCGTTATCGAGTAGGAGCTGCTTATATTCCCCCTCCTCCGCCTCCCCCGAACGGCGCTGTTGATTTTCAGGACATTCCAGATGGATTGTTTGGTGTTTTCAATCCTCAGATCGGTCCTCCCCCTGGACCCATCCCACCGCCCCCAGCTCCCCCAGCTCCTGGAGTTCCACGAGTTGTGCCCGTGCCTGCGCCTGAAGTCGTGCCTAGATTGCTCCAGCAGGCTAGACGCGTATACGCACAACGGAACAGAGGAGCGGGTCATATGCCACCGCCAGACTTCGGTAATAATTTCCGCATGAACATCCAGAATATGCAGGCAAATATGCAGGCACAGATTGACCATCTTCAAGCAATGAGAGCTATAATCGACCAAAGAAAAGCTGTTATTGGCAACTTACAGGAGGCTCGCCCTGCACCTGTGCCGCCGGCCGGAATCCCTCCTCATCTGGGTCAACGACTTCTTGTCACGTTACAGCAACGACCACGGCCACCCCAACTTCCAGAACCCCTGAATTTGCCTATAGTGCGCCCGAACGCGCCGCCCTATGATGCGATTAACAACAACGGAAACCCAGTGCGGCGCGCTCGCCGGTGATAACCTGTAAAGGGTCTTTGGTGGCTAGCTCTGTCCTAGTTGTGACGTATCATCCTTCATAAGCCCAGTACGTGGAAAGCCATTTAGGAGGTAGTCACGATTGGATGAGCCTCGGCTCAAGCGTTCGTATATTTGACCTCAACCAAGAGCGTTATCTTGATCCCCTTGGAGACGTAAGCGAAAGGAGAGGAATGGGTGGCTTTTTACATGTATCTTAGCTCTATGATATCGGATTTCAGAAGGAGTCGGGGAGTTCCGGTTGCTATAATGCCGCCTCGCAGCGCCACGGCTTCTCATGATATCAAGCCTATCAGACCAGGAGTTTAGGTAGGCATGCGTGCTTAATATCACTTCATTAAGGGCTTTCCATATCCGATTCTTCTGCTATGTATACTATTCGGATCGCTTTGACCCAAGATTGTGAAATACCAGCTTTGTTTTTCTTTTTTTCCCTCCTTCGGTCTATCGGCTGTTATTACCTAAGAGGTTGGTTCTTCGGGACTTAATGACGCAAGAATTTGTGTTCCCAACCACCCATACCACACGTATTGTAAGGAGCAGCTTAAATGTAGGTACCCAATTCACAACCCAAGATTTTCATACAGAAATGTTTACTCTAGTTATTCTTTTTACGAAACAATGCTCCTGCTCTGTAATTCCGTGTGATGCCCAAGTAGAGTTGATCCATATATTCCAGTCATGCAAATGTGATCCCGAGAAGGTGATTAATACACCCATCTCGACCTAACACCGCTACATAGTAGCTAGTATATAGTATATATGGTATCCTCTACCTTCACATTGACACGTTCTCCGTTATCCAATCTTAATTCCTCAGGAACCATAACTATCCAAAACTGAAATTCCTGAGCTCAGGAACCACAACTATCCAAAACTGCCCAAAACTTAAAACCTAACACCAACAGTACTTCTCACTCGCAATCCAATCAACAGAAGCAATATCCTCTTTGCCATACCACATGATGCTAGGTATGCTATCCTCCTGCCTCTCCACCCACCGGTGCTCCAACCCGCAATTATCAAGTAGTATCTTCGTCAAGTCCGATGGATTCCACAGATCAATCTTTCCCAAGTGCCATTTTGCCGCCTCGGCCAGCGCCATCTGCATGACGGCGGCAAACGCATCCCGCACGTCTTGGCTCGGGGGTTGGCCGGGGGAGGGCTCGGCATCGGGCTCGATGACGAGCCGTAGGATATACAGCGTGTTTTTGTCTACGGTCTCGGTGGGTTTGCTGCCGTAGTAATTGCGCGACCAGAGAGCCCAGACGCGACGGCCTTCTCGGGAACCGGCGATGGCGCCCTTGATGGGGGACGGCGAGTCGGTTTTGAAGAGGATGGATGTGATGAAGTCGTCTCTGTACATGTGCCAGCGCATGGTATCGTAGTCTGGCGTGAAGGCTACTGTTGTTTTGCCGGTTCGGCGTGCCGAGTGTAGCACGTTATTGCGTAGGAGCTGCTCGTCTTTCTGGCAGAGCGGCTCAAGATTGTCGTATGTTATCGGTGAGACATTTGCTTTCGCTTTTGATCCCTCTCCGTTTAGTTGTGTCTGGTTGGTAGACACAGGAAACTCAATGTGGAGACTGGGGAACGCCGTCCACCCCTTCTTGGCGTAGTAGTGCTTTCCAATATCTGACCAGAGTGCTGAACACACGGAATCCTGCTCGCCACTTTGCCATTTCCGCAGAGTAGGTCCCAGCTCGCTGAGCATGCGGCCCGCATAGCCCTTCCCCCGGAATTCGGGATACGTGAAGACAGATCCAACGCCGTGTGCTATGCCGTCGTGGACTTCGGTGTCGTTAGGCGCCGCCACTATCACACGCTTGCGGATGGACTCGCATGACGCGAGAACTGGTCGCTCTCCCCCTTTCTCTGGCGACCAGAATGAGTCAGTAAGAATCCAATGTGTCATGCCGCCATCGCGAGATAACGGGACGCCCATTAAGTACGGCTCTCGCTTAAGGTACTCTTCTAGAGTCAAAGCGCCGCCCCATTCCTTGTGGTTGAGAGTCCAGGTCTGGCATTTTTCAGTGTCTGTTGGATGTGTGAGGACCAACGAAGGAGCTGTTGCCTCGGGCAGGGTGTAAGTGTTTTCCTGAAAAGCCGAACCCATATTGACGGTTACCTATTGTATGTACACTTATAATACAGGATGGTATGGGGTATCTGCTTGTCTGGAGGAATCTACTCTTCTATACCCCTTCTAATAATAATGATAATAGGAGATAGTTAAAGTCAACAAAAAGTAAACAACAGTAGGTTGAGGTATAAGCTAATCAATTAGATTTGCTGAGAAGCTTAGCAAAACTAGACCGAAGCCGGGAAAGCATCAAAGAAAGCTTGATGTCTTAGTGGCATGCTAGAGTCAGACGACAGGAGAGGATAAAGAGAAAGACAGAGTTAAAAACGATGACCGATCATAAGAGAACAACAAGGGCATTATCTACGGCGCGGAGTATAAACACGGCGGATAAGAAGACCGAGATGAAACCCAGTGATCAGTTTATATGTATAAATCCCTGCGAAGACGGTACCCTGACCCACGAGTTTGTCAAGCAAACGGGGATCCGAGATAGCCTAGTACTACATAGGATAAGTTTCATCGAGGTTATGTAAGAAAATCTGGACGGGAAGAAATCCGGCCTCAGACCGGCTCTCCTCGCTCACTTGAGCCGTAGGGCTCGGCTTCAATTCCGGATCGGAGCGTGGGACCACTTGGTCGAGACGACAACAAAGAGGTACCAAGTTTTAATACCTGTCTGTCCTATGAATAGGTAGCTTAGAGTGACATAGTAGGATATGCTTAGAAAAAATAAAAATAAAAATAAAACGCACACCTCGTATGAGAACTGTCCATGGAAATCAATCGAATTTTTTAGTTGACGTATTTACAAGGTTGGGGCCTATCGCAGACAGCGGAATATAAGCTGAGCGCATCGTGGGGCTGGCATCCTGGTGGGGCTCGTCTGTGCCGCAACCTTAATGGGAGCTTCCATGCCGATGCAACCCGCCTCGATCAAAGCTACCCGTCAGCCCGTGAACCAACAAGCTCTGCTGACCATGTTGCCATGTTTCCCAATCTGATCCTCACCACACAATCTTGGAATGCTACTCGACACTAATTGCAATGGACGGGATGATCACTTCGAAATCGGAATTTAAGTTGTGAATTAGGCTCGTGTCTTATGCCGTCTTCCTATCAGAGACGCTTCAAGCCCACCATCAGACTTTATTTTCAATTCTTATCAGTGTCCGTGACCATCATCTGGTTCTCCTCTCTCTTCTGGATCCAGCTTGATCAGGGTATCGATTCGCATTATGCTGATGCATGCCTCCACCGCACTCTTTAATTGCCGGGTCTTGCTTACGCTGGGTTCTAAGACGCCGGCCTTGATCTCGTCCACCACCTTACCCTTCATCAGATCTAGACCGTAGTTCTTGTAGTTCTTCTTTTTCGCGACCGTCTTCTCGTCCTCATTAGCTTCTCCATCCTGTGTTCTCTGCGATAGTGCGTGGCGAGACCGTAATTGTGCCACTAGCTCACTAGCATCTTTTGCGGCGTTGACGGCTAGCGTCTTAGGGATGACGAGAAGTGACTGCGCAAACTCCCCAATTGCTAGCTGTTCTCGGGAACCAACTGTACCCGCGAACTCCTCAAGGTAGATGTGTAATGCTGTCTCCACAGCTCCACCACCGGGAACGATGCTGCCGCTCTCCAGAGTTCGCTTAACCGCACATAGCGAATCGTGAACAGATCGCTCCATTTCGTCAAGTGTGTAGTCGTTCGGTCCTCGGAGAAGGATAGAAGCGGACGAATGTGCCTTCGTACCCTTGATCAAAATGCACTCATCATCAGAAATACGTTCTTGAACAACTTCCTCGGCGTGGCCCAAGTATGAAGGCTCGAAACGCTCGTCACCGTTTAGATCGGAAAGTGTGCTTAGTAGAGTTGCGCCGGTAGCCTTCGCGATTCGGCGGAGGTCTTCCTTCTTGCACCGCCTAACGGCCATGGCGCCACGCTCGACGAAAAGCTTCAAGCACATATCGTCGATACCCTTGGTTGTCAGAATAACGTTAGCTCCGGCCTTGAGGATCATCTCCACTCTTTCAATGACCATTCCCGACTCTCGCGCGCGGATCTGCTCGAGCTGTTGAGGGTCGTCAACCGTGATCTGTACACCCAACTTCATCCTCTCTTTCTGCAGGTTCATATCGAGAACCGCAATTTTAGCATCCTGTATCCGCGTCTTCATTGCCTGAGATGCTACAGTGCAATTCAGAGCATAGCCCTTGACTAGAACAGATTCTCGAACGCCTTTGCCGTGAGCTTTGAGGATGTTGACAGCCTTGACGGGATATTTCACTTCGTTGCGGTTGTTCGTCGTCTTGACTGCTTGGATAGCGTCAACTACCATATTGGCGAAGAAGTCAGAATCAGCTCCGATGATTTTGCTAGACATAGATGTCTTGGCAATGTTGAGTAGCGACTCGCGACCGAGGTGCTCGACCTTAGTGCTGACATTCTCGTTCATGTACTTGATAGCCTCTCTTAAAGCGAGCCTGTATCCTGTGATGATGGTGGTCGGGTGTATTCGGTTCTTCATAAGCTCGTTGCCTCGTCGTAGAAGCTCGGCAGCGATGAGCACTACCGAGGTCGTACCATCGCCAACTTCCTTATCTTGTTGTTGTGCTAAGTCGACAAGGATTTTTCCGGCTGGGTGTTCGACATCCAGTAAACTCAGAATGGTCGCGCCGTCATTTGTTACTGTGACGTCCTACTATAGTTAGCTACGGAGTGTCTAGACGAGGGATCGTATTTCGCCTACTCCAATGTCGTCCACCATCATCTTGTCGAGGCCGCTGGGGCCAAAGGAGCTCTTGACGACGTTCGCAATAGCCTGCGTAGCAAGAACTAGATTTTTGGTTAGCTGCATATAGCAGCTTCGGGGAGCGGGGAGCTACTTACCATTTTGATCCCTGATATCTGAACCAGAAATCTTCTGTCCACCCAGGAACAGAGTCCCGTTTCCGGACTGTTCGAATATGGCAGCCATCTTTACAGTACTCCTTGTGCTTCAGGACAATTAGATATCGCCTGCGTAGTAAAGAAAAAGAGGGGGACGTTGATTAAGCGGAGCTGCCAGGCTGCTGCTTCAATATTTTGCGAGGTGAAGCTTCCTAGCGGTTTCCATGGAACTTTTCTGCGGAAGCAATGGTTATTCCCGCCCGGTACAATGTGCACGGGCCATATCGCCTTATCAGCCCCACCAAAGACTTGTACCCCTCCACCCCTCCATTGGGAAATCGCGGGGCACTGTTGAAATTTCCAGGCCGCGTATCGTTGTACCGTCTACATACTGATTATTGGTGGTACCTTATTTTCCTTATTTTTTCCTGACCGGCACAATCGCCGACGTGACTCAGATATCAGTTCCTCCCAAGTTACCACCTTCACCTTATCTCGTGGTAACAATTCCTCCCACTCGTTTCCTGCTTTAACTTAAGAAGTATCTCGCCTTGTAATTTCGTCGTGCCAATCAGTAGCACATCGCAACACAAGTAACCATGGAGGAGAACAAGCCAGTCGAGCAATCCAAGAGCGCCTTGAAAAAGGCAGAAAAGGAGGCAAAGAAGGCTGCTGAGAAAGCTGCAAAGGCGGCAAAGCAAGCCAGCCTCCCAGTTGTCGGTGGGAAGAAGACGGACGATATCATCGGAATCACGGCTTCGAAGGCGGACAACTTTGCGCAATGGTATCAGGAGGTTGTTCTCAAGGCCGAGATGGTCGAGTACTACAATGAGATCTCGGGTTTCTACATCATGCGCCCCGCAACTATGCACATTTGGAATGTGATTCGTAAGTGGTTCACAGAGCGCATTGAGGCTATGGGTGTCGACGAGACCAACTTCCCCATGTTCTTGTCTCAGAAGTCTCTGGAAAAGGAGAAAGATCACGTTGAAGGCTTCGCTCCTGAACTCGCATGGGTCACGAAGGCGTAAGTTTAAACTTATTATACAATCTGATCCTGGACAGTAACTAATACCAATGTGTTCAATAGCGGCGACAAGAATCTCGAAGTTCCAGTCGCAGTTCGTCCTACCTCCGAAGCAGTCATGTACCCCTACTACGCAAAGTGGATCCGAAGCCACCGTGATCTTCCTTTCCGGCTAAACCAATGGAACTCTGTCGTCCGATGGGAAGCTAAGCAGACGACTCCTTTCTTACGAGCAAGAGAGTTCTTGTGGCAGGAAGGCCATACAGCACATCTGACTGAGGAGCTCGCCGGTGAGGAAGTCTTGCAGATTCTAGAGCTTTATGCCGGTATCTACGAACAACTCCTAGCAGTTCCGGTTGTGCGGGGCAGGAAGACGGAGAACGAGAAGTTTGCTGGTGGATACTATACAACTACGGTTGAGGGCTATATCCCATCCAACGGACGAGGTATTCAAGGTGCCACTTCGCATTGTCTCGGACAGAACTTCAGCAAGATGTTCGATATCACGGTCGAGGACCCGAATGAGAAGGGAAAGCACATCAACGTCTGGCAAAATTCCTGGGGTCTGTCAACTCGTGTCATTGGTGTGATGGTCATGATTCATGGCGACGACAAAGGCTTGGTCCTCCCTCCTCGAATCGCCAAGTTCCAGACAATCCTGATCCCTGTCGGCATTACCAAGAGCACCACTCCCGAGGACAAGACCAAGCACTACGAGAAGCTTGCCGAGATTAAGGAGACCCTGAAGAAGGCGGGCGTACGCGTCGAGGATGATCTCAGAGAAGGTTACACCCCGGCTTGGAAGTTCAATGACTGGGAACTGAAGGGTGTCCCTCTACGTATCGAGTTCGGACCGAAGGATGCTGCCAAGGAAGTCGTCAGTTTCGCGCGCCGGGATACCGGTGAGAAGGGTACCATTCCTTTAGCAGAACTGACCACGAAGGTCCCTGAACTACTCGAGACTATCCAGAGCGATATGTACAACAAGGCTGAGAAAGCCTACAGGGAGCACCGTGTTATCATTAAGAAATGGGATGACGTCGTCCCAGCCCTCGATGCCAAGAACGTGGTTATCATCCCGTTCTGTCTCGACGGCAAGTGCGAGGACCAAATCAAGGAGTTGACGACAGGACGCGCCGAGGAGGAGCCCAACACTCCCGAGGCGCAGAAGGCTCCATCGATGGGTATGAAGAGCTTGTGCATTCCCTTTGAACAGCCAGAAGGCTTAGTCAAGGGAGAGACCAAGTGCTTGAACCCAGAATGCCAACGATTGGCTGAGAAGTTCGTCATGTTTGGACGAAGTTACTAAGCAAACATTCGTCATAGAGCGCTAAGAAAAGACTTGTCATGGGTAGGTAGGGAGATTTATACGGGAGTTGGTTGGGTGGGCGTGCGGTAAGATATCAGATGCGATAGCAGCAGCATGCGCTCTCTGTTTGCAGACTATGATTATGATAGATCTGCGTTAGAGATTTTAGAAAAGAAAAACAAATCAAAACGAATGCCTCGAAATTTGCAACTCTCGTCATCCAAGATAGCTATGCCAATACACCCCGAGACGGGCACATAGTCGGGGATTTAAACCCATGTCCTAGTCTAAACCAAATGCTTGCCTTCCTGTTTACACGGTGTCTCTCTTTTCGGTTCCATAAGCCAAGATCAGACTCTCCTCTTTTTGTATAAAATATATACCCGGAGCAAATCCAGCCCGGCGTCGGTCTTGAAGTCCACTCCGAACCGTTCATATCGCCTGATTTCCTTTTGCTGGTGACTCTTGAATTCGCAAGCTATACATCATAATACATACCTGGACAATATTACGTGAGCTCTTGGCAAGTCAGTATTAATTTCACTAAGTAGAAATTCCGATTATATTATATAGGATTAACAACGTTTCTACGTTAAAGAGTAGGTATGATTTCTAATTAAGTACATAGGTAGTTTACCCCTTTTCGGGTTAGGTGTCGTTACGGACCCAATGGTCCGGTTAAACCATACCTACCTATGCATGGTCCGCGTTTCCCGAGCGAACGACATAGTATAGGAACTATTCCTTATGAATAAGCAGATTACGAGATATGGTCTTTATAAAGTTGAACGTCTGCTTTTGCTTAAACATCACCATGGGTCTATATGCAAAGTCAAACCCCATCACTTACTCAATTAGGTAACCGACGACTCCGGAGTCTACAGTGCGTTACATGGACGTCAGGCTTGAACTCTATATGCATGAGCCCGCGAATAATTTGCGTTATATGCCATTGGTTACCTTAGCGGCATGTCCCGTTGGTAATGCTAGTCAGGGTTGTTGTCTTCACGTCTGTCCCACAATAATAAGGTGATTTTATATACCACGATGTAATAGGACACCACACTTAACTCCTCAGGTGGTTTCGGACTTAATCGCTTCGCGGTCTGGGGGAATAATGTGTATTACAGAGGGCGTTCTATGGGCTACGCCGGTGTTGAGGATGGCATTGACGGGGCGGGGAAGAACCGGGAATTGAAGAAACTAGGTGAATGGGTGCTTCGTGTGTGGTTTGATTGCTCAGCATTACAACACCAAGCTTGGTGTTGTGGTTTTCTTCGTCCAATATAAAAGGCACTATATCTTCCTCTCGGAACGTGATATCTTTCTGTCTCTCGTCGACAATAAGAAAAGCAATAACTTACCGCCCGGGGGCCTTCGGATTTCACCCGTTTATTCCTGTCGAACACCTCCGTCTACAAATTTTGGAGGTAAAGGTGGACTTTATATCCCGAATATATCCGTTCTCAGTACACAATGCCAGCAGATACTTTGGAGCTCACCGGAAAAGTCGCCATCATCACCGGCAGCGGCCGGGAGAATGGAATCGGCGCCGCTATTGCTAGAACACTTGCACGTAATGGCGCTTCTGTAACCGTCCACTACGTTTCCGACAGTCAAACAGAGCGGGCGGGCAAGACAGCGCAGTCCATCCGCGACGACTTCGGAGTTAAAGTAGCATTAGTCCAAGCGGATGTTTCAACAACGGAGGGCGCCAATAAGATTGTCACCGAAACGCTGGAGCAGCTAGGAGTGGACCACATCGACATTCTCGGTAAATAGAGACTACTCAACACATGGCATATTCGCATAAGAGTCATATATCAAGTGATGGAGAAGACTCTAGCCGAAATATCATTGTGCTAACACGCTATGCCTCCCAGTCAACAATGCAGGGAGGGGCGACTCCAAGCGTCTCCTAGACGTCGAGCTCGAGGAAATTCAGAAAACATTCGCGACTAACGTATACGGCCCTATATTCCTAACCCAGGCGGTTGTAAAATTGGGCAAGATGCCTCGGGGAGGTAGAATTATCAACATTGGTAGCATAGGGACGAAGACATTCCCGCCCGAACTACCAGTTTACAACGCGTCGAAGGCGGCTCTGGATATCCTGACCGTGCAGTGGGCTACCGAGGTAGGAACAAATACGCATATATGATATATACGAGCTCACGAATTGTGTACTAATCATGTATCAATAGCTCGGCCGCACCCACGGGATCACCGTCAACACGCTAGCACCGGGTCCCGTCATCACTGATATCAATAAGGACCAACCGGAGGTCTTCGAGCCGCTAGTCGCCCAGCAGCGAGGTGCGGATCGTGTCGCCACGGCGTATGATATCGCTGATGCCGTGCTCTTAATTGCTTCCGAAAAGAGCCGCTGGATAACGGCGCAATGGATTGCAGTGGACGCCGGTACCACTGGGAACTAAATTTGGCTAAGGCTCGGTGTCAAGGAGTGTGTATATCGAATAGGGGGTATTCTGTCTCGATTAAACTAAATTATATAAGGGTATCTGTTACACTAGTCGTATCTCATCCTCCAGTCTAAATCACTCACAATTTAATACCTTCTACCAATCCCCGGGGCGGTACCCGGGTTTTACCTATCCGCTTTCGATATCGCTGGAAAACAAGACGAGGGTAGGGTCCACGGGTATGGCTTCAATACGTTGTAGTAGGCTCGCCTCCAGATAACTATCGATCTCGCTGCGGAGCGCGTCCGACTTTCCCGCATCAATGGCGTCGACCCAGATGATGCCACGGGCTATATCCATTGCTTGGGATCCCGTCTGCAGGCCAATAGTCTCCATGATGCCGACGATGGTCAGCACATGCCAAGCCCGATTCGGGCTCTCCTCTTGCATGGCGCTGATTATATGAGCCCAGAGGTTTAGCTCGGCCACTACACCCCAGTCCACCAACGGCAGTTGCGAGATCTGCCGGAACGCCTCGAGGTGCCGCTCCATCTCGTACGCCCCGTAGCCCATTCGGATCTTGATAGCAGCTAGGAATACGAGAGCGGCACGCCGGAAAGCCTCCCTAGCCGCCGTACCGGAATATTGGGGATCCGACGTGTCATTGGGAAGAGGTCGTCCCTCGAGCGATAGGACCTCATGAAACGCTGGCCCGAGGAGCCGTGCTATCGTTACGTCGTCCGTCCAGAATCTAGGATTGTCGGATTGCCGGTTAATATAGCTGGCGACTGCGGCTGTCGCTTTCATGGCACTCATGATGTCGCCTAGAGCGGGACAATCGGCGTCCCAAGAGAGCAGTAGTTGTTGCAGGTACTGAGAATCATTGCCCGTGTCTATGTCTTTGATAGCACCTTGTGGGACATTGAATCGCGGCTTGACGTTGAAAAATGTCGCTCCGGCTAGATCCAACCTATTATACAATTTTAGACATGGTCTTCTTTCAATATTCTTTATGGGGGTGAGGGACCTACCAGGATATCATTATTCGTAGGAATGGACTGCTTAGCGTTTCCAAGCCACCCTTTCTATCAACGATGCGTTGGAGCCCTTCCATATGGACACAGAAACGGTCGAAATTGCCTATTGAGGACTACACATATCCTCAGTATGATGAGCAACTAAAAAGGGGGAGCGGGAGCATACGTCGTGACAGACAAACCCAGTAACAGCAATAATAAGTCCCTCGCTGTCGCTCTCAGCAGGATCTGCAAGCCTCTTGGTAATCGACGCCAACGACAACGTATACCATTTCATGGCTTCGACATTGGTGTTAAACTCGGGTTTCTGCTTCTGAGCCTGCGGATCCGTTTTGATGCCACGGTATAGCGCCGCGTTCGCTAGGGTGATATGAAAGGCGGCAGAATCCGACAGGCCCATTGTTATCCAGGGGAATCGAAATGGTCTATATGTAGACTGTGCCTCGTCGACCACTAACACCAGCATTAGGTTTTAAAACTAATGGCTCCTCGGGGTTCTTACAGAATCTAACTAGGCTCATCCGATCCTCGTCCATTTCGGTCGGATATACCAGCGTATTCAAGTTAGTATCTAGCCATGGACTCGGAAGTGTCAAAGCTCGCGACACAGTATTCGATTGGGCCTCGTCTCCATTGGAAGTAGAGGACGAACTGCCCTCTCCCAGAACGAATTCTCCACGCTTCTTCGCTCGAGGCTTCCTGCGAGCCTTGCCGATATCTTTCATGACATGGCGGCGAATCTTGGTGGAATGCCGTTTTACGTCTCCCGGATTGGCAACGTTCACGAATTCGAAGTCTGGCATTTTCTCCCGAGGCGAGAGTCCAATTCTTTGACGGTATTTGTTGGTGAATCAACTTCGGACCTCCGAGTTGGACCGAGCAAGCCTCACTGGAACTTCGAAGGTTCTAGGCTGGTCTTATCCTTGGTGAATTCCCAATTTAGTTCTCACTCAACTACTCGCTTTGATATTTTGAGAATCTCAGTGTATTCAACTTCGTAGATCAAATATGTTTACTGAGTTGAATTAATCTGGGCCAGCTCACAATGTTTGTCGTTGTCAGGTCTTTTGTCTATGGTCGTCGCATCTCGTGACCGTAATCTGACAGGGGCGAGACCTGCTTACTCATCTCTCGACAATCGGACCAATGCTATGCCACCGCTGCGAAGTAAGGGGGCTCTGCTATACTTTCTAAAAATAATTCTATCTCTCCTTCTCAACTACTTCAATAACAAATTACATAGTATGGAATCAAAATGGAATCAAGCTTAAAAAGGAAGTTTTATGAGTTAATCAAATCAGTGGATAAGGTAGTTTACTTATATGACTGACTTTCTGAGCTGTTGAATTTACTACACAATATTATATTATGTCAGATCCTAGAACGGGTGGAAAATAACCCACTCTATGTCTAGGAAACCTAACCAATCACGACTCTGACCCCCTACAGATAATCATGATTAACAAGGGCAATCTTACAGGAATCAGTCATGTTACACGGTATAGATAATAAGCAAGGGGCGACAATGCGAGCGAAGCATCAGGAGAGCATAAACAACACCGGCGAGGCATCGGCGAAGTATCTCATACATGCGCGCGTACTCAGGTCCAAAGACATTCATTCATTCAATCATCACATGCTATGCCCAAGAAAGCCAAGCCATCGTCATCACGAAACAGACGTTACATTCGAATTTAAAACTCCTAATATCATATGTATAGAAAACCATTCATCATAACTCCCCTCACACCCCAGCAGCACTCAGCCCACCGAGGCAGATATTACTTACATCCTCCACTCTCTAAACGCCGAGCGCGGCGTTGAAAGCGTCAGCAGCAGCCTGGCCCTCGAGCGAGTTAGCGGCCTCGGCGCCCTCCTGGCACTGAGCGACGGTCGCGTCCGAAGCCTGGCACTTGGACGCGAGCTGGGAGCAGATGAAGTCGGTGATGACGGCGGGCTTGAGGGCGGAGCCGTGGTTGAAGTCAGCGGTGTTGACGGGGGCGAAGGCGTCCTCGTCGCCGCGGTCCTCCTGCTGGCCGAACGAGATGGCGGGCGAGCCGCAGTCACCGGTGTCGACGGACTGACGGCGCTTCTTGGCGTTCTGGGCTACGCACTGCTGTTGCTGGGCGTCGCAGTCGGCCACGCTGATGGATTTGTCGGCGCCGCTGTTGGCCGCGTTGGCGCATGCGTTCTTCTGCACGTCGCAGGCGCGCTGGATGGCTGCGCCTTGGTTCAGGAACGTGTTGCCGTTGACTGAGAAGGGCTTGTCGGCGTTGGAGCTAATGACGGGGACGGGAGCCGAGCCGACGCTGCCAGTGAAGGCGTTGACGTTGACGCCGGTAGTGGCGGTGGCTCCCCCGTTGGTATTGGAGTTATTATTGGCATTGTTGTTGCTGTTGCTGTTGTTGGCGTTGCCGGTAGTAGCATCATCATCCTCACATGCTGTTCCTATTAGCACGGTGTTTATACTGAAATTTTCAGAAATTAAACTCACAATCGTCAGCAGCATTAGTAGCATTGCCGGCGTTGGCGTTGTTGGCGTTGTTGTTAGAGTTACCAGAATTGGCATTGCCACCCGCAGCGGCAACGGCGGCGTCAATCTCATCGGCAGTGGCGTCCTCAACTAAGAGGTTCTGGGTGAATATACAACCCTCGGTGTCGTCTTCGGTATCGCAAGTG
Source organism: Hypoxylon sp. PDH2405 (assembly GCA_023628415.1). Classification (NCBI taxonomy): domain Eukaryota; kingdom Fungi; phylum Ascomycota; class Sordariomycetes; order Xylariales; family Hypoxylaceae; genus Hypoxylon; species Hypoxylon sp. PDH2405. The sequence continues at coordinate 72,329 of JAMAKT010000080.1, read as the reverse complement.
TTACCGGCACCGGTTGTATCGCCAACCTATAATCCGTTGTGAGTTATCTTGTCTAGTCAGATGATGTTGGGTATATCAACGTACCTGGCCTGGTGCGAAAGTTCCAGATTGAAGAGCGAGTTGGGGATCAGCACCAATTGACGCGAGCTGAACAGCTAGATCAAGAGTAATCTGCTTGTTCAGAGCAGCAGCGCCCTGGGAAGCGGGATCCTGGTGCTGCTGGATGGCAGCGATCTCGGGGTTCTTAGCGGTCTCTGACTTGCAAAGAGCAGAGGCCAGGCCGACGGAACCAGTGTTCCTCTCCTAAAGAATATGTCAGTTTACATGAACGCATAGTCATGAAGCGTGCGACACGTACGAGAGCACGGAAGATTAACGCATTAGCCATGCCATCGACGTCGTTGGCCGCCTTGGCGTTGGTGAAAGCCTGGTCGGCAACTCGCTGTTGCAAGCAGTCCAAGTCTTGAACAAGACCAGCACCCTGGGCTGCGGCAGCGTTTCCGAGCAGGGCGAAGACAGGATCTTGAACCTGGTCAACGTTGTTTAGGTTCAAAGCATCACGGACGCCGGTGAGGAACTTGTTGTGTGAGTGCTCCTGAGGAACCTCACGCCTGAACTTGGCCGAAGCACCAACGGCGTGGCGGTTTTTGAACAACCTCACGGCATCGGGGCGGGCCGCTGCCACACCCAGCATAGCCAACAAAGCAGCACTCGTCTCAACCTTCATATTGTCGGTTTTCGAAGTAAACGACTGTTCGTGAAATTTACAAGATCGTAAGTATTAAGAGGCCCTGCCTAAAGATAGAATATGCCGAAGCGTAAAAAAGAATGTGAGAAAATAACGGGAAAAGATAGTTCACAGAACTAGAAAGAATGTAACAGGGTGAGAAGATATGCTGTCGTCGGATGAAGAAGAGAGAAAAGAAACGTTAGCATCGTCTGAGATAGCTATGTCGCTATATATACGGCATGAACCGTGAGGATCGTATAAGCGCCAAGCAAAGGCCCATGTTAAAGCAATACGCCTTGATGAAGCTTCGGCGTAGTATACCGGCAGGCTTGCTCCTAGTGCCAAGAAACGTCCAGACTAACCGTCTCACCAGAAGTGGTTATATCGGCCCCGTTTTCTCCTTCATTAGATCCTAGCGCCGTAAATCTAATCGTCCCAAGATGAGATGCTGGGCTCGAGAAGAAACATCATCGTCCTAATCTAGAATATGCGGCTAGGATGATTGCCATCGGCTCGACTAGAAGCCGGAGCAGCATAGCTGTCAAGGGTTGAGATGAAATGCTTTACATCTGACTTTAGACGCAGGAGATCAGACCCAGGATATCATTGTTCTGTTCGGCGCGTTCGGCGCATGGCCCGCTGAGCCGCGCATGGTATATGCGAACGACTATCGACAAAAGCAGATCGATGGCCTTGTCATCAGCTCATCGTCCTAGTCGAAGCAGGTAAGGTTATTTCCCATGTCGGGAAGCCAATTGATAATGCCTGAGTCAAGCTGGAGATTGCTGGGAATAGAGTGGACACAAGCTCCGTGTAATAGCGCTCGATTTCAGTTTCGAGACTGGTAAAGTTGGGATGAGACTGACTATCCAACCCGAAGTGTCTCGTAACCGAGCCGCGTCCGGGGTCAGCAGGGGTTGTGATAGGCTCGCCTGACACCGACAGGAACCCCTGGCGCCACTTGGATCGCCTCAAGGCTTAACTCCACACAACTTCAAGCAATTTCTTTTCCGAGGACCGACAACATCACCTTGACAACAATACGTATTCGAAACCCTGCTGTCTTCATTGAAGTGTCACCTCTCAGAACCCAAGAGTCTCGTGGCTGTCAAGGGCATAGTGCAAGGATTTTCCTACTTGTACGAGCAGGCAATCTTCGTGGAGTGCAGAGCACTTCCTCATTGACTATAAAGATGATTCGATATGGGCTAACTCCATTTTTGATATTAGATCTTACAGAATATCACATAGGGCTATCTTTTAAAATTGAATCTGTACGCGGGTCTAATAACCTGCCATATTGGCTGCATGTTAATACGGCCCTAACTAATGTTATCAAATGTCGACACATTCTTTATATCAATAAGCCCAATTGTGACTTCTTACATACATTAGGTAGGCACTTACGTAGTAGGCAGGCAGACGTATAATATCAAGATCTCCCGTGACGATGCCAAGTTCAAAGCGTCCGGCAGAAATATACTCCCAGGTTCGGGAAATCTTATGATGTTGAATATGGTTCCATCTATAGGGCCATGGACAATGCTTCAGCAAACAGGCTCCTGATTACTTAATCTATTTTACCTAGGCTGCCGTCGCATAATGAGACTGCAGTTTGGTTTTATGCGTAGCATAAACGGCATATAGGCGCATAGAGTTCGTCTGACTTCCGTCAAGGCTGATTGATCGCCCTCAAAGTCTCATCCGGACGGGTTTCACGGCTCATATATATAAAGCCATCCTTTTCATCAATGATCATCGTCAATACCAGCCTTCTCGATGGTTTGCACTACCACAAGAGACATGTTGATGCACTCCCGAAATTGCCTTAACGCACACTCTAGGTCTAACTATAATATCCATATATTGTGATATATAATATGTACGTCATCAATATTTTCCAGAGAGTTTTCTATTTCACGCCTAGTCTTCCACGACATCAAAGTCATATCTGCCCCTGTTTGTTTCTATGGTAAGCGGCAAAGGCCTATTGCCTATGTAGTATGCCCTATTGCTGTGACCTCTAGCAAGGTAGATTGTATGCAAGCTAGACAACTTGTCTAGCCAATTAAAATACGGAGGTAAACAATCGACCCAACACGGACAAAGACCAAGTCATAGAATTGAGAATGCATTTTTAAACTTGACAAGTTTTGATTCGTTTTTGTACAAGTTGGCAACGCCAAGGGAAACTTCTAAAGAATGCCATGAACCTCACGATCTTGCCATTACGTCTATGCAGCTGAAATGAGGCATGATCCGCCAGTCTAGTAGTGGATAATTGTACATTAACAGCTCGCTTAACCAATGACCAGCTTGTCTTCCTCGGGGAACTCGTACGAGGGAATTTCGAGGTTGAGGGGCGCGGGTCCTTTCCTTATACGTCCCGAGATGTCGTAGTGAGAACCGTGGCAGGGGCAGAACCATCCACCGTAATCTCCCGCCTCGCCGATGGGGACACAACCCAGATGTGTGCAGACACCTATAACCCATATGTTAGCCATGCTCATAAACCCCTTAGCCTATTCCGGCAAGATTCGAGGATAACGGTAGACGCTTCGGGGAAACGGAGAACATCGTACCCAACATGACCAGCCACTCGGGCTTCTGAACACGTTCCGAGTCGGGCTGGGGATCTCTTAACGTAGAAATATCGACCGAGTTCGCCTCCTGGATCTCGTCCTCCGTGCGGTGTCGGATGAACACCGGCTTTCCTCTCCACTTGATGATGACGTTCTTGCCTTCGGGGATGGCGTTGAGGTCGACCTCGACCTTGGCCATGGCCAAGACATCGGCGGACGCGGACATGTTCTTTAGGAATTCTGCACCACGCAAGATATTAGAAACCTGCGACTATACCACAAGCATAATTGACAAATGCGGATAGATGGAGCTAAAGACGAAGACGGGCGACAAATTGTCCGAAGCAACTCCTCGAACTCGCTAACTTGCAACGCACCTTGCACAGTAGCCTTGGCACCAGCGGCGGTAATGGCGCCCATCGTTCCGACCATGAAGTACTGGAAGAGCAGATTCGTGTTGGCGCTGCCCTTGGCGATGTAGTGGCTGAAGTCGGGGATCCTGGTGGACTTGGGCTCGCCCTTGAACGGGCTCGAGTAGGAGCCTGCGTCGCTGAGCTGGACGGCGGAGGTGCTGAGGGCGCGGGCGGCGTTAAGTTGGGTGCATGATCTCGAAACTCCTCGCGCGAGGGCGCGGGAGGCAATGGTGAGAGGCGCCATGACGTTGTGGGGGGTCAATTGGTCGTCGTAGGGATGGTGGTGAGGTTGAGGTCTTTTTTTTCGGTATCGAAAGACTTCGGCAATGTTTCCCAAGCTAAACTGCGAATGGGTCCTTAGGTAATTGGCCTCAGGCAGGGAAAAATCAAGAGAGCTCTGAAATTGCTGTCCAATGATTGGTCCGATTGTTTTCGGGCTGCCCCGATGTTATTGCTGAGTACCTAGGCTTCACGTGACTTTTTAACCTGGTTAGTGACGTCGCATGGAATAGGCATGGTACGAAGGTACCTAACTGTTCACCCCTGCAGACCCGACCTGCATGTAACTACGAAAGTTCATATGATAATACTTTCACATCTCACTCGATATTCATTATTATGACCTCAATTCTTGTATTTGTGGCATCCAGTGGCATTAACCTAACCGCCTCCCTGCCACTTAATCCTAGGCAGTACGGTATCTAAGAATTCACAAGTGGTCCTCGTACAATTACCCTGAGCCGAACTAGCATGAGCCTTCGCCCTGTCAGTGAATTCGTTTCAATTCCTCGACCAGGTTTCGCATTGCTTCAACGTCTGGACCTAGTCCCGCGCAGACCTCCTTTTGCGCCTGCTCATCGATCTCAAGGAACCGCTCAAGAAACTCTCCGTCGATGAAGCGGTATGGCCCATCTGACTCGCGCTCCTCGTTCCTGAAAGATCGGTACCTAGAGAAGAGTATGTTTCCGGTCGTCTCCACGACTTCAGCAAGTTTATTCTGGAATCGGATAAGAAGATCCTGGTAGTTTGGCGCAATGGTTCCGAAAAGGTAGACACCACCTTCAGTCTATAATTCAAATTGTTAGTAACTATTCTTCGCCTATGCCGATGACATCAGATAACTTACCGTTCCGAGAAACGCTCGCGGAATGATGGGGGCGTTCTCACTAGCTTCGACAGTGACCTTTCGGATCTTATTCACCATTTCTCCCAGATTCATCTCACTGGTCACCTCCATACGGCTCTTGTCCTCTGTCGTGACACCTGCCAGATTTCTCCTCAATACTAGTAAATTGCCCTGTGCGTCTGATTCCAGCCATGATTCCTCGTTGACGTGGCACACTGCGGTAGCCCAGAAGGCTTGATAATGTCTTGATACTTCTTTAAGCTTGGCCCCTTCGCCTTGAGTTGGCGGGGTATACTCGACTAGAGTCATGGATTTCATCAGATCAGCGACTGCGATGATGTTACCTTCAATCGCTAGGTCAACTGGGTAAGTAGCTGGTCGATATGATGCGATTTTCCTCATCTCCGCAGATATCGAAGACAGCTCATTGTATGAGTAAACAACAATTGTCTTAGCCAAGGCCGCAACAATCTTGCCGTCCAGAACTCCAAGACACCTACAAGCGCCTTTCAGGTTCCGACTGCTGACTAGGTAGGGGGTTCTTCCACTGTCAACCCCAAGGACCAAGATTCGACCTCTAACGGTATCGTCCGGTGCAGTACTTTGCGTATCATCAAGGTAGGAAGTACCGACTAGGAATCTCTCGACTGGATTTCCATTCGAATCCGGGAGTTCGGCTCGGATCACAGACTCGACCAGTTCAACTCTAGGCGAACTGTCTAGGACAAAGTCCTTGCCGAGTTGCTTGAATACAACTTCGTCCACTAGCTTGAACGAGCTGGTAATAATCTCTTCATTATTCCTCACCTGTCTCTTAAAGCAGCCTAGGCCGAAAACTCGTTCATTGCGAGAATATGCTATGCGACGGACGGTTTCTCCCATAGGTAGAGTTTGGACATGTGTTCGGCGCTCCGTGTCTATTGTGGATATCTTCACTTCCTTCTCTGTCGCGAGGACGATAGAGTCCGGAAAAGCTTCGGCATCAAATGGACACACGCAGGTCGCATCGTCAGCGGTAACTGCGGAGTAAACTGTTCTACCTTCTGCTCCGTAGATTAAACTAGGATGCTCACTCGTAGCGAACACATTGTAAATCCCGTTAGTTCGAGGAAGTAATTGTAATCCAACTTGTCGTGTGCCAAGGACAACACTCTGTCGCCCAGACAGGGCAAAATCGTCTTTCGAAACGTTGAAAGTAATCACAAAGCCATCGTCCATGGCTACGAACAACTTAGGCCCAGTTAAGTGTGGAGGTAGCACTTGTGCAAGCGCAATGTCTCGGGGTATAGATGCGTTATTGTCCAGCCGTCGCAAGTTTTCCGAATGAATAGACTGCAAGGTTTTTAAATCGACGATGGAGACTGTGCCCGATTTCCAAAAGCCAACCACGCCAATGTTGGGATATTGCGGCGGTAAATGGACACAAGCTACTTGGTCATTGTCTTCGAGATCGTTATGCCCAACACGAACTAGATCCTGCTGTGTCCGTAGCGATATGAGGACTCTGCCGTCAACGGCGAGTAGAATCCAATCCTCATTTGCCGATACGTTGGTAATCTGTCCTTCGGCTGGTTTCCATGTCGACACCACGACGCCGCCCTCCACGTCAACTAGCAACGCACTAGTTGTGGTGACCTGGAGAATTCGACCATCCGGCAGGTTTCGCGCCAAAAGAGTCTGTTCGTTAAATATCATTCCGCTAAACTCTTCAACTTCTTCGACTTCGCCGTCGGGACCAAATTTGAATATTCCGGTTTCCGTTAAGAATGAAACAACCAATATATCGGTCTTGGATGCTCCGGGTGATTTGAGGGAAAATAAAGCTCGAACGTTCTCCATCTCAACGAGAATTCCAACATCGTCTAGTCCAACGCCACTCCGTACACTCCGTATACTACCGTCTTTATAAACACCGCTGCCGGTGACAATTCTTGCTTGGCCAGATGAGTATTCATTAGTATTCTGCCCCTCTCCTTCGCGATTGCCCATATCCATGATATTGAGATCCAAGATTGGGGCAATGCTACTCAAAGTCTGAATTAAAGTCAGTGTTTTCTTGCTGGGGTTGACATGGAAAACCTGGGAGTCGCCATAGTGGGATCCAACAAACAAGACGTCGCTTCCCATATAAACGATACTATTGGCTCTCGAGGTCACTCCGATCTTGGTCATCTGTAATCCGGTGACCACAGCTCCGTCAAGGAGAATCTCGAGTAGCCACATAGTTCCGTAGTCGTCCCCTATGAAATAATGTGAAACATCGTACTCGGCCCAAGCCACAAAGATGGAAGATTCGGGAAGTGCGGTCTCAACCGTTTTCTTTGCGGCATCATCATAGTATAATAGCCGTGTCTCACCAACAACAATGACACCGCCGAGCTGAGCCCGGGCAGTGGAGGCGTTCCGTATTATGTAGCGCTTCTGGTCTTCCTCCCCTCTGCCAACTGGTATTAATATAGCAGCACCAGGATCTTGAATCTCCAAGCGGTCAACCTGATCACGGACTTCAAATCGGGAAACTTCTGTGTTCTTGTCATCAGACGTTAAGCGATATGTCACTAGCTGGGAGTCGGGAATATCGGTGCGGGATTGATATAGGAATGCGATCTTCGGATGGCCGGTTTCGACATGAAGGAAAGTTGCGCATTTTATGAAGAGTTCGGAAACTCGTACTTGGTCCATCCAATGCAGATTCTGTCTCTTGCTCTTCACGGTGTGCATGCGCAGCACGTTGATAACTCCTTCCCAAAGAAGGACCACCATGAACCGACCCGTTGGATCCACACAGCACATGTCCTGGCTCTGGGCATCGCGCATGTGTTTCTCGTGAATGTCGAAAAACGAATCAATCGTCTCCAGTCTCTTGGTTGAAGCATTCCACCCAAAGGTAAAGTAGTGAAACCTATCGGTTCCGACGAAAACCAATTCGGTCTCGGAATCTCGAGGTCGCAACTTCTGTAGTATAGAGATGGTACCATTAACAGCTTTTGTATCTGCGTGCACTAAGGTCGCGAATCCCTCACGTTTCCATATCTCGAGGCGATTAGTCTTGCTATAAGATGTCAGTGTTTCTCTTGTCACAACATTGGTGCTTATGTGCTTGGCATGACCTACGCAAGAATCAAGCACTCGTCCTCGCCGGGATACAGGTTGACGCGCAATGCGTGTCGAACGCTGTTAGGCCGGTGGATAGGCGCTATGTAAGCCATATTCTAAGCTTTCGCATAATTTGCGAGAACTAGAATATGATAAGGTGCGATTAAGTCGGCGGCTACATTGGAAAGCCGGAGCTCCAAGAAAATGGAATTCGTTATTGAAGATGATGCAAAAGGTCGGCGATAAGAACATGCGCGGGGATTAGCGATAAACATAGCTGGAGCATAAAGCTGCCCGCGTCTAGTGGGGTTTGTGGGGCCACGCTTTCCTGGCAGCACCTGGCAGCTGCCTGGCCTGCCTGGCTACCTGGGTCCCCGCTGTTCACTAGATTCGACTCAAATCAACATTGAATCTAGGTTCTTTACCTATACAAGTTACAACACAGAACGACGTGTGAATTATATGTCCCAGGTTCAAACTTTCTTTATAGAGTTTCTATGGGCTGTATTATGAGACATTAGATAGAGGGTTTACGTTGAACAAATTTCGATTAATGTTATATGGACCTTGACCCAGAACAGATTCCAATAGCACCTATAATCTACACCTGGCTTGCTCAACCAAGAAATTCTCTAGGTATAGGCTCGAGCCCGACTCTCCATAGCCGCTGTTTAGCACATATAAAGATCTCTCCAAATCGCCCAAAGCACAGACTTGTGCAGCCCCCTAACTAGATATTAGCAACTTACGGGAAAGAAATCCAATGGAGGAAAAAGACCACGAAGGCAAAGACTGTCACATCTACCAACTTACCAGGCACCTCAATCAGTCCAAGTGCTATTCCTCCGGGACTAAAAACCTCGACACCATCCCCACACGCAGCAAACACGTTTCCGAAGGAGTCGCACGCTACTGCCGTTGGAACGCCCTCCTTGATGTAGGCAAAGACACGCCTATTTATTAGGAAAGAGGAGCCGAATCTTTCTGTGATATCGAAAGCGTAGATAGTTGCAGAGCTGTAAATATATATTAGCGACACCAGGACTTCGAGCCCATGGGAGAGTGAGGTGAGTATGTACCCTGTGGGATGTATGCTCCCATCCGGACGAGCCGCACCCGTATCAGTGACATACACCGTGTTGTCGTCCGGACTCAGGGCTATTCCCATAGGCCTAGTAAACCCATCTGCAACAACACGCAAGTCTCCAGTTTTGGGGTCAAATCGGTAGACCTGGTTTGGCAGCTGCGGCTTAGGCCTGAATTCTTGCTCGAAGCCAACTGAGGCATCCGTGAACCATAAGCCGCCTTCCGGATCCTCAACGACACATTGGATTGAGTTGAAAGGCTTGCCGAAATAGCTGGTTAAGATGGGAATGGGAGGTTTTCCAAGGGGCATGTACCACAAGCCGCCGGAATCGGGAATTGATATGCCCTGAGAACAGTACAGTATCCCATCCTTGTAACGGCACGCGCCCGACGGCATGGACATACTCGGAGGTGGTCTTAACTTCATCCATTGGAGCTCGTTGATGGTATATGGGTGTTCGGAATCACGCCGGAAAGATATTTTAGATATCAAAATAGTTGGTAGCTTCGAACTACTCGTGGACTGCAGAAGATCCGACATTACGTAGAGCTCATTCTTCTCCAACACGTACACACAGCCATTGTGGAAGAATGGATTCTTCGACGAGTCGTCTGATGAGAGTAGAAGACTCCATTCAGCCTCCCTACCGACGACACTTATGAGGTCTGGATGATATTGTTTTATAACAATATTGTCTGAGTTTGGTGGTGGTTTACTATTGATAAACAGCTCAGTAATTGTATAAGGGCCTGGTGGCGAAGAGTGGCCACCAACATGTCTGGTTTGGATCCTGGACGGAAATCTGCAATCTATGAGAGCTTGTTAATATGAAATGGAGTTATCGTTCCGATGCGCATTAGTGGCTCACTTGATTCGGTGAAGTGCGTGTTGTAAAGCTTGTTTTCGTTATGGATGCCATTTTGATTAGCTACAGGTGACGCTTCCTGAAATTATAAACCATCTAGGTAACTATAAACCCACTCGCGATCATAGTGATAAGAAGCCACTAAGTTGAGGCAGACGGGCGATAATTGATGAATGTAGGTAGCGTTGATGATGTCTTGGGAATCGCAGTGAAAGTGACGCGGCAAGTTAGTTCTACTCCATTTTACGGCTGAATGAAGGGAGCACCATATTCGGCTGTTGGCTACCTTCGTAGGTACTTAAGGATTTCATACCAACAATAATATATTTTCGATTTGACCCACTGCCTCACATCTTGAGGTTAAGCATGACCAGCGAGGTTAGAGCAGTACATAACCAAGCTGACTACAATGTAACTATCGTCATTGATGTTTAGTATGTACCCGACAAACGTTCTAGCGCGCCAAGACCTTAAATATTCCATAGGTCCTTACGATATACCTCACGACTGCCAACCTACATAGGTAGATATATAAACTTCTAGCATTTTAAGAAAGAATACGATGAGAATATAATTAGCAAATTATTGGAAACTAATCCCTTTCATTGATTCTTAGATGTATAGGTAGTTTACGTAATTCGTATACTCCTATTTACATTCCTTACCTAATACACAGGTAGTATACAGGTAGCCTATTAAAAGTCAAATATACGACACCTGGATGACAACATGAAAACAATGCCTAGGCTCGATAATTAGGATCTTATCATACCTACATAAGTGCCTAGGTACTGGCCTGAACCGGACTTACGTGAGCGCGAGACGAACATAAACCCAGTGTCACAGGAGCCGGAGTTTACACTATGTCCATCTAGACTTGACCCCTCTAGGCTACCTCAGATAAAAGGCGTATCAGTCCATCTATAAGGTTCTCTAGCGCGCCCTGGTCTTCTGCATATCGTCGTCTAGGTATATTCAAACTCGAACATACGAGATGACTATTATTCTAGTGACCGGCGGTAACCGTGGTATTGGACATGCTGTAGTCCAAGCAGCGGGAACTCGAGTTCACGACGCTACAATCTTAGTCGGCTGTAGATCCATAGAAAATGCCCTAGAACCCATAAAGAAGCTCAAGGAGCTGGGGATTCCGGCGAAGCTTGAACCTCTGCAGATTACCATCACTGACGATGAAAGTATCAATGCCGCTGTACGAACAGTTGAGGAGAGATACGGGAAGTTAGATGGTTAGTACCTCTACTGTTTGCTATAGATTTGATTATGAAGCTGACTAGATCAGTTCTGATCAACAATGCCGGCAGTGTTTCTCTACCAAAGTCGGATGATTTAACGGATGTCAGGGAGAACTGGACTCAAGGCTTCGACCTTCTGGTGACATCCCAGGTCCTCGTGACAAAGGCCTTCCTACCCCTTCTTCGCAAAGCCGAATGGGGTAGGGTGATCATGATTTCCAGTTCTCGAGGAAGCTTGACTAGAAACAAGTCCTTCGAGGTAAGAGTTCTATCTATCTTATCAGGGTGAGGAACATGAGTTGATAGAATTTGAAGTTGCCTCCTACGCGGAGCTTCATGTATAATTGCTCCAAAGCGGCGCTAAACCTCGTAACCATCGAGTTTCGTAATGCCGAAATAAGGGAGGTGGCCAACGAAATGGACAGGATCACTTTCTGGGCAACGAACCCAGGCTACTGTAAAACCGCATTCAACAACTTCATGGGTTTCAAAGATCCACTCGAAGGAGCTGAGTCCGCTGTGAGACTGTTAGAGTCCAGGCGTTGGGAAATACCATCAGGGACGTTCTGGGAATTTGAACACGGGAATTTTCAGCAAGTTCCTTGGTAAAGAATGATCATTGTTCATTGCCTTCACTCCATCTGTAGGCACTAAGGCCTAAAGAAATACCACAAAGAGACTTGTGAATCAGGAGGACCTTCGGTAGTTTTCAATGCTTTCTCGCAGGTCGGGCTGCTCTCATTGTGACCATATCTATATGTACAGTCGACCAATATCCCTGGTCGTTTTTAATATCTAGCCGAATCTAATGCTTCGCCTTCTTCTCGTCCGCATCTGCTTGTTTCAAGAAGTTCCTGTGGATCTGTTAGTACTGGCTCATCGCGGGATATTCGGGGATGCGTACTGGATGAAGTCCGCCTCGTCGGGGCTCGATGCGTTGATAGGAGGAGTCTGAGTAGCCCGCTTCTTGCTTCCACCGCTGAGGGCCAAGTAGCCACCACCGAACAGGGTTGCGAGAACACCCATTGCAAGCTAGAATGGAGACAATTAGCATGTCGAGGTCGGCCGGAGTAGCGACGGATTTTTGTCAAGGTAACCTACGTAATGCGAGCCGACCTGGCGGCCAAGGATGCTGTACATTTGGACCATCTTGACGGTATTGGCGAATTGACCGGGTGCGAATGGGTATAGGTAGGTTCCGATGACGAATGGACGACGGCGTAAGAGTCGGAAGGGATTTGAAGCTGTCAAAATAATGCTCAGAAGCTCCGGATTGAAATCCCCAATCTTGATCTAAGCTGGAATGGGTTAGTCAAAGTGGATTTTGAGGGACACTATCTGATTCGACAAAAATGCCATAGCGGTAACCGAGGTTTATCCACTAGAATATCCCGGGTCTACATAGTACTGTATCTCCCACTGCCCGCCGGACACAGGGGAGGGACACCCGAATCCCGGTATTGGAGCGACGTCACCAAATTCGCGTGTCGCATTCGGGGCTTCTGGCTTTCTATTCCTTACTTAACCTTTCTATACCCCGTCTGCGTGACTCTAGGATCTTTGTTTTGTGGTTGGAACTCGTTTCCGCTTCATTCATTTACTTTTGCTACTAGTTTTTATTAATATACCTGATCTTAGTCAGGATGTGGTGGGATAAACGTTCAGACAAATCCGAAGCTTCGCAAAATAAGCCGTCGCAAGCCCCGCCAGCGCCAGCGACCCAAGTCGATCCTCGCCATGATGCCACACAATTCGATCCCAATAAGTTGCCAGAGCGGCGCCCGCTACCCAGGAGCTTGCAGAAGATAATGGATAAGTCGGACGGGGACGATAGCTTCTTCGACGAGCTCGTAGAGGGATAGTACGTCGTCACGGTTTGTGTTTCATGAGGGTATAGCCGAGCTAATGTGCGATTATTCAGCGCACCCGAATCCACCGAATCCAATGTTCGATATGCCGCCTACGCGAACAGACTTCGAACTATTATGCTCTCGGCCCACCGGTATGTGGCGTACACCTCGGACATAGGAGAGTCTTTTAGGCCCGTCGCACACCCATGGTTAGTTAGAGCCGCATACGGAGTATCGTGGGCTTATATCCTCGGCGATGTCTCGTACGAAGGGTACAAGGCCTACTGGCAGAACCAGCGAAAATTGAACCCACAGCTAGTGCTCTCCGAGAAGCAACAAAGACTTACTGGGTTGTCGATGCCACCGCCGGCAGATGCTAAACCTGGTGTCGTCTCGCCTTTAGAAGATTACAGAACTGTAATGGCTCAACGAGCTGTCTTCCAAAGTATTGCGTCCATGGGACTTCCCGCATTCACGATCCACAGCGTAGTCAAATACTCCAGCAAGGCTATGAAAGATGTGAAGAATAAGACGATTAGAGTATGGGCTCCTATAGGACTCGGCCTTTCCGTTGTCCCGTTCCTCCCAGCAATATTCGATAAACCCGTAGAAAATGCGGTTGAGTGGATGTTCCACAAGGGTTTCGCGTTATATGGCGGGAAGGAGTATATTGGAGATGCGCCATCGACGGGGCGAGAAGCAGCCTTGAAACAGAGGCCAAAAACGCAAACCAAAGAAAAAGAACTATAAGATTACAATTGTCAAGACAAATAGCGGAATAGGTCTTGCTAGGCGTATAGAGGGGAGTCATCTCAACTCCTCGGAATCGCATTTTTACGTTATAAACCCCTTTATAGGGAGGAGGGAAGAAGATCATGTATTGAAGAGCTGTATATTATTCTCCGAAATCTCATGTCTATATTTGGCCATAAATATAAATCGAACGCCGCTGTCTCTGTTAATCTTCACTATGGTATCTCCGCGCCGAAATGCAATGCCTCATAAACGCCGTAGTCGATGCAGTTTGATGCAGTCTATCGTATCTCGTGAGAGTCGCTTTACAACTCAATCAAATCGGGCGGTGGTCCTACGCCTCGCAGTAGCACTATCGTATTGCCACTAACAAGCGCCGAACCAACCTTTTCGTTGAATTCCAACACCCGTCCGCCTTCCACGTGGAATACTCGAAGCTTATCCCTCTCGTCGGAGGACTGGTTGTTGATATTCTCGATCTGCAAACTCCTGGCCGCAGCATCCAGCACCCTTCCTATGACCCAATCCTTCGAGTAGAAAAACTCGCCCTTATAATTCTTCGCCGTCGTAGTCTCCGCCTCAGCCTCCACATACAGATATACTCTCTTCTCCGGCGGCAGCTTCGCATCTCCCTTCGCAGTCTTCTTCAAATTATTAACAGCAACGATGCGCGCCGACGCCGACGTAGGTTTCGCCTTGGGCAGCGCCCGACCCGCCATCTCCCTCTTCGCCGCGCCCCAGGCCTTCAGCTTAGCGAACGCGGACCGCGTCTGCTCGGCGACGTCGAACTGAGCGGGCCGCGCGCCGATGGGGACCTTGTTCTTGCAGTCGTGCTCCTCCTTCAGCCGGTGCTTGAGGCAGTAGTCGCGGTTGCAGCTGGCGCAGTGCACGCCGGGGACCAGCGACGTGCCGACCACCGTCTTGCAGTCGACGGCCGCGCACGGCTTCTCCGATACGAAGTCGCGCATGCGCTTGCCCTCGCCCGCCGACGGCTTTACGAGCTGCGCCTGCCGCCGCCGCTCCGCCCACGCGCCCGCGTTGGCGCATCTATGTGCCGTTTCGGTGCGGTGGTCGAGGCAGAAGGTCTTCTTGCAGCTCTGGCAGAAGAAGGGGAGGAAGTCGAGCTGGTTGCAGTATTCGAGTTGGCAGTGCTTGCCGATGAGCGTCGCGTCGGCTTCCTTGTCCATTTTGACGTAGCTCGTGTCCTGAGCGTCTACTGTTGATGAGGACGCCATGATTGCTCTGATTTCGGGGTTTTTATTATGTACTGCAGTAAAGAAAATGAATGACAGTAGGCAGAAGATGACTCGTAAGCCTTCGCGGATGGCGAAGTTGATGATTAAGATGATGCGGAATGGTCTGGAAAGAGCCGGCGGAGCTAGGCGCTGTTGAAGACCGATGAGTGGCGGGGTTACAGGTGGGCTGAGGCTGAATTAGGCGAGAAATTGCGCTGGATTTAGCGGCTATTTTAGGTTCGTCGGATGGATTCCAGCACTACGGGTACGTCTAGGCCCACTTACTAATCCTAACTCAGGTTTAATTGAATTTCAAGGGGTCTGCGAGTCACGGGGTTTCGCGTTTTCGATGACGACAATTGAACTCTTGCCTACGAACTGCCCAGGGTTAATCAGAGATGGTGGCGTTTAATGAGGATGTAAGGTGCTAATCGACTCTTCTTGATTTTTTAATGTCACGACTATCAAGATGCCTCCGTATGTGCCGCGCAAACGAGTGCGCACTCCATCACCAGATAATGATGGCCAGGCTACGAAGAAACCCAGCAAGGGCAAGGGCAAAAGCACTCCGGTAACATCGGCTCGAAAGACAACTTTGTTCGATGATCTAGACTCCGGTTCTAATAGGGGCTCAGCCGAAAAGACTAAATCGGCCATACAGCAGATGCATAATAATGGCGACGACAGTGACGGCAGCTCTCTCAGTTCGCTTTCGGATGCCGATTTCGATGATGTACCGGCTGCTAAGCGGCAAAAGGTAAATCATGACTCGGAAGGTTCAGAAGATGAGGATATGGAATTTGAAGATGTTCCCTCTCATGAACCTCAGCAACCCGAACCCGAGCTCGAGGGTGATCTCGAATTGACACTACACCAAATTAGCCATGTTCCATTGATCAGTGAACTAGGTAGAAAGGGTCCCTCTAAAAGGGAAAAGGCCATTCGCATTTCAACTCACTGCATGCATGTCCAACTTCTACTTTGGCATAATGCTATCCGTAACTCCTGGTTATGCGATAAGGAAGTTCAAGCTATCATGATTTCGCACCTCCCACCAAGGCTCTGGGACGAAGTAGATCGGTGGAGACGAAACAGCGGCTTAGATATTCCAGACGAAGTTCCGAAGAAGCCCACAAAGGGAAGAATAAACGCAAAGGGGAAAGGCAAGCAGCGTGCCTCAGCATCAACAAGAGATTGGGGTGATGCAGCAGACCGACTCGAAAGAGGTGTTCCTGATATGAGTCACGGAGATCCCTTACTAAGACTTATGAAATGTCTTGTATCATGGTGGAAACAACGGTTTCGAATCACTGCACCTGGCTTGCGCAAATGGGGTTACATGGGAGCCAGAAGGCTAGGCAAGTTGAGATCAAGCTTCGAAACGGAAGACCATGACCCAGAGCGTTTCGGGGAACGAATCAATGACATCGAGGAGTTCAGACAACGGGCCCAAGATTGCACTGGTAGTCGTGATGTTGGATCACAACTATTCACTGCACTATTGCGCGGTCTTGGGCTTGAAGCGCGGATGGTAGCAAATCTTCAACCACTCGGATTTGGGTGGAGCAGGATCGAGGAGGCGGACGATGAAAATCATATGCAAGGAGCTCAAACGGATACTAACAAGTCTACTGGATCTACTTCCAAGGAATCTAACGAAGGGAAGAAACGACCAGTGAAACCTACAACACGTCGGGTGAAGAAGACCGATAACAATGCTCTCAAGATGGATTTGGACGATTCAGACGAATATGGCGAACCACTTACGGATGAGAGCAACGACGATTCGTCGATAGTTGAAGTTACCGACACCATACGTCCTAGACGAGCAGAATCAAAAGCCTACGACAAGGATCTCGAATTTCCTCACTATTGGACTGAGGTTCTATCACCAGTAACGAAGAAGTTTATTCCGGTTGAGCCCATCGTCAAGTCAATAGTTGCTAGCAGTAGAGATCTCGTCGAATCCCTGGAACCACGAGGAGGTAAAGCCGAAAAAGCAAAGCAAGTTATGGCTTACTGCATTGGGTTCTCCCAAGATGGCACTGCCAAGGACGTCACGGTGCGCTATCTCAAGAAAAACATTTTCCCTGGAAAAACAAAAGGATTCAGAATGCCCGAAGAGAAGATACCGGTTTACAACAAACATGGGAAAGTCAAGAGATACGATCAGTTTGATTGGTTTAGATCGGTCATGCGCGGTTATATCCGAGGTGACAGGAAACATCCGATCACGGAGATGGATGAGGAAGAAGACTCAACTGATCTCAAACCAGCAAAACCAGAGAAGAAAGAGGTCAAGGAAGGAGAAGAGACGCTTCAATACTACAAAACCTCAAAAGAGTATGTCCTACAACGTCATCTCAAGCGCGAGGAAGCTCTGCTTCCTGATGCCGTGCCTGTGAAGGTGTTCCGAAACAAGGGTAAAGGGTCCAAAGTCGAAGAGGAAGATGTATATCTTCGAAAAGATGTCGTCGCCGTGAAAAGTGCGGAGACCTGGCATAAGCAAGGTCGTGCTCCAATAGAAGGGGTCAAGCCACTCAAGCATGCTCCCTATCGAGCTGCGACGACAAATAGACGGAGAGAAATTGCCGAGGCTGAAGCGGCGACAGGTCAAAAAGTTATGCAACCATTGTACAGCTTCGACCAGACGGACTGGATAATACCTCCCCCTATTCAAAACGGTGTTATTCCGAAGAACGAATACGGGTATGTTGCCATTTCATCCCAATACAATTTAAGCTAACATGAACATAGGAACATTGATATGTTCGTGGAACACATGTGCCCAGAAGGTAAGACCATGCGCTATTGTCTATTGATTCTTTGAAGCTGACTAGAGCATAGGTGCCGTCCACGTCCCGTATCGTGGCGTCGTCCGTGTCTGTAAGCGACTACAAATCGATTACGCTGAGGCTGTAGTTGGCTTTGAATTTGGTCACCGGATGGCCGTCCCCGTTATCCAGGGCGTAGTCATTGCTGAGGAGAATTACGATCGTGTGATGGAGGAACTTGAGAAGGATGAAGCGGAAAGAGAGAGAAAGGAAAATGAGAAACGGCGCAAAGAGGTAATGACCATGTGGCGGAAGTTTCTGATGGGGTTGAGGATTGCAGACAGGTTCAAGCAAGATTTCGGGCACCTAGATAACTCGGTGGAAGTGTTTGGTCACGCTGCCGGAATTGACGAGGAGTTCGAGGCTATGCGCGCCAGAGACGAGGACATGGCAGGCGGGTTTTTGCCGGAAGGGTATGAAGAGGAAGAACCGGTGAAGACGAATGAGAGCCCTCGCCAAACTTCTGGGTTCTTTCCGGTCGCTGACGAGGAGGACGATTCGGATGACGGAAACGACCCCTTCGAAGTGGACTATGGGAAGCGAAAAGAGACTGAAGCTCCTCCTGCTGAGCAATCCTCCGAGCCGGAACTTCCAGCCAAAGCAGTACCTAAAAAGGCAGCTCCGAAACCGAAAGCCAAGACGAAGCAATCCACCCGAAGACGAACTCGAAGGAAACTAGCTGCATCTTCGGATGAGGACAGCGACGATGAAGACTTCGTGAATTCAGATAGTGATTAATTTAAATGTTAATCAACGTTATTTTCATTTTTAGTCAGACCTTGACGTCGGTGAAGGCGAATCGTTTCTATGGCATGATTTATCAACCCCCTTTCCTTGATAAAATACCTCGACAAGCTAGGTAAGCCAATGGCAAAGCGTGACTGCAAATATGCTACAACTTCTTTACGTGCATTTGCTTAACCAGCCAAAGTAGGACCGAAAATTTAGCAAAGCTTTCCTACTTATCGTCCCATATCTCCCTGAGGAGCCCAATATGAAGAGAACGACAGATAGCTAAGGAATCAAAGCCTCTCACAAGGAAATAAACCCGACGAAATCAAAGGCCACGAACAACTTGAATCCGACTGCCACTTGGCATTTATTGGCGATCCTGCAGATGCCATAAAAACGATAGAGGGATATGGTCCCTAGAACATTTTTAACTAAGGTCTCGGAAGAGGATTCCCAACGATTCTCGAGTAGAGGCTGCACTACTTTGGCGTCGCTGATGCCTTCGAATTTGATTTCATTCATCGCATCTAATACTTTGGACAGCGTGCGCAATAGTTAGTATCGGACCGAATCGTCAGCCGCGAAACCGGCTGTCGTGAGTCGATTCGTCAAGCTGAGTATGGCATGCCCAAGAGGGAGCTTTTCGCTAACGTGCTGGACTTGGGCGCAATGAAGTATCGTATTGAAGGAAGTTAGGAGTTTAATGTCCGGTATACCGCAATCGCCTGAACCGGCCCCAATCAAATTAACAAAGGTCTCGAACAGGATTTGGTAGCCCTCCGGGTCGGTAAAGGACGCCAACGAGGCAGCTTCTACGGCATAAGCTTTATTCGGGTTGGTATAAAAAGTTTGTATCATGGATCGAGATAAGGCGCGAAGTGCAGCAGCTTCTTGCTTCATCCGTAAGACTTCATGTCGCTCCGAGGCCGGCTTCTGTTCACCCGGATCCTTCTTTCTGTCAATCTCCGGTTCGCTGTCTAAATTGAAGTCCGATTCCTTTAAGCGGCGGACAAGCTCCGCTGTTGTCGTCGGTCTAGAGAAACACTTCACTGTCGCCATAGTGATATTGATCCAAGGTTGAATCCATAGTAGTGGTAGACGAGACAAATTAAATAATGAGATACTCTAGGTAGTCGTCCGGCCTGTAAGGCTCGTGGCGAACGGCTCGCCCAAGCAAATCGATTGAACTCATCAACCAGTTACCCTCATTTCAGTCGCAGCCACCAAGCTGCAGAGGCCGCCGACAGCTACCTACCTATCAAGTTAATACGGGAGGGCAACCCCGCACAAGGCAGCATGACTGCCCCCAAAAGCCACGCAACCAGCCACTGTCTCTCGCTTAACTCTTCCTTGGGAACTTTCATGCTTGTTCTCCTCGCTTCTTTCCGTAGAATGAAGCACGACATGACGGCCATTATTATAGGCCTCTCTACTCTATATTAATTTTACGTCTATATTATACTAATTCCTCAGAACCTCTGGGTACCTAGAAATACGTCTCCCACATCATGGCATAATTTAACAAGGTTATCTGGTACTATTGCTGATTCAGTATCACGTCGAGTGATCTCAATCTTGTTGATGGGATAATTGAAGTTCTCAAATCGATACTAAGAACTGCCCAACAAAACGTCTATTCATCTATCTTTAGATTCTATAGAGCTGTGAATTATTTATAACTTAAAACAAGTGGTAAGAGTGTCCCATCGCCGAAATCTGAGAAATTATGCGTCGCTCTCACTAACTCCAATCTGATCGTCATCGTCTCCAGGCAACTTCTTAACATCGCTCTTAGTAAACGCTCTGTACTGCTCTTCATTTACCCGACCCAGAACGCTAGGAACCACCTTGCCATCCCCGAGGCCATAAAACTCCTGGAATGACATGATCAGTGGCCGCCACTTGTCTGGGTCGACCCTATTCGGATGTCCTTCCATTCGTAAGTTCTTCAGGATGTGGATCCGCAGCACCCGGACTTCAATCGCCAGCGCGAGTCCAGTACGATCCGGCAGGTCTTTGCGGAGCGGGTTGACCTGGAGCACCTGGCACTCCATCTGCACCGGGCATTCGGCGATCCTCAGCGGAGCGACGAAACTCGAAGGCTGTGGGTGCAGTCCGGCTCTTGCCCACTTGTCCTTGACGAATGTGTAGTTCCTCGATGCCTTGGAATCGGAGATGGGATTCAGGCCGGTCGTATCGGCTAGCTTGTTGACATAGCCTCCCATGGAGTCGCTCGGCAGGTTGAGGACGCACTCCTTCGTGCGGAGAATGTTCTCGGTGGTCTTGTTTTCGGCGCCAAACCCGAGCATGCAGGAGTGGCCAAGCCACCATGCGGAGGACATGGGCGCGATGTTGCTTGTTCCGTCTTCGTTCTCAGACGTGACTAAAACTACTGGCGTGCCCCAGTAGAGAATGGCAGGGGAGATGATTGTGTGTTCGGTTGACGACATTTTGGAACACTAAATGAGACTATGCTCTGAAGTTTGATGCTGAGACTTGAAGACTGAAGATGGAGTAAAGATCTGCTGATGTGCTTGTAGACTTATCGAAATATCTCGTCGTCGAAAGCGTCCAGACTGAGGTTTAAATACTAGAAGAGCTGGTCCGTATGTAGTAGAAACAAGGGGCTCGCCGCGGAGTTGCTCGTCTTCATGGTTCCGACATGAGTCACAAATCATCAATGGACAATGCCGTATCCCCTGATCTATCCCATAGAAGGAGCAAATTACCTAGGAACATCTCCACTAGTATGATACTCAGCAGTAGAATTGCAATCTGACCGCTGGTCGTGCTTGATGCTCTTGCTATGGAAGTCAGTCAATCCGAACCCCTGATTGGCCACTTCCAGAGCAATGCTGACGATGATCCACTTTTATCCGTAAAAGCCTCCTCCCAGGACCAACGTCAATCCTTCTCCAAGCATCGTCAGTTCCCTCAATGGACAGTTCTATCTCCGAGGAATCAATCAAGACTCGCCGTGTCTAGTCATCGAGATATTCTCCTTTCATCTACAGGGCTAAGCAGGAGTCACCGTCGGTCCCCACGCTGCCGACGAGCTCTCTCGTTAACGGACGGGACGCTACGACTTCTCCTTCTCTAGCAATATTTCACCATGACAACTCTGTCGACTTGATCTGAATCCGTCTTATTTCTTCTATTCTTCAATCGTATGATAACAATACATACCATGTCCAGCTCTTCATATACCTCCGATTCTTCCCGCTGGAATGCGGTGCAGACACGAGATCCATTTGCCGACGGGCTGTTCGTCTACGCGGTACGGACGACGAAAATATACTGCAGACCAGTGTGCAAGTCTCGAAGAGCTAGAAGAGCCAACGTATCCTTCTACTCCCGTTGTCAAGATGCGGAACGTGCGGGATTCCGCCCCTGCAAACGCTGTAAACCGGAGATTAGAGGGGGGATGCCCGAAGAAGCGGCGGTGGCGAGGGTCCGCTCATTGGTAGAACAGAATCTCTGGAAGCTCATAATGGAACCGGATGCACATGCCGAACGCGATTCTGATAGAACAGGTGACCTGGCACAGAAAGCCCGGGTCTCAAAATGGCACTTCCATCGAGTCTTCAAGGAGATAACGGGCATGACACCAGCGGAGTACGCAAACCAGCAGAGAGCTCTCAGATCAGGTAATTCGACGCCAGACGATGAGATCTGGACAAGTGCTTCTGACTTATACACCACGCCGAATATCATGGATATGCTCGGCACCCAATACGAGGAGCCGAGTATAGATATCGACTGGGAAGCTCTGATCAACGATGATGCCATTTCTCTCCTGATTGAAACGATGGCTTTCAACCAGACATCTTAAAGGATGGCCCCTCAGTGTTTATACTTCCATATTCTTATTTTGCAATTAAATATAGGCCAAGTTGCTGACCATTAAGACATTACATATGAAGTTATAGACAATATGAGCTCGATCGACCATTCCATATTCTTTTTAAATAGTTCCTCGGGGTGGGGCTGGAGCGCCGAGGGACGGCTAACCGCCGGCGTGGGGTCTCGGGGGACTGGGGTGTGTTAATCAGCAGAGACGCCCGCGTCGGTGTTGGTGTTATTACAATTCATTGATATTTCACGGTGCAGATATTTGGCGAACCTGAATCTTGGATAATAATATTAACGCATATTAAGGCTTCCATACTCACTCTCCCGGATAACTGCTAACAATGATTACACTATGTATCCACGGTGTTACCCAACTCGAACCTCCCCTTTACCGATCTACTAGAAGTATTGCCTCGGAGGGAAAAGTGTAGCGCAGACTAGAAAGCCTCAGAAAGCAGACAACCGAAACATCTCATCAAGAACATGGTTAATGAAGACGACTAATGAATCAAGTACTCGTTCCTCCGAAAGGAGATGGGGAGGAGGTAGGGCCATAATTACAGTATCTAATCACGGGACTGTATAATATCATTTGAATACGATCCTAAAATTTGTGTACGGGTGAAGCTACGTCACAAGACGACTACCATTGACTTATTAATTTATTATTCGCATTTATCTCATATGTTTAAACTTGCCGGGAATTCTCTCCGATGAGAATTCTATTGCCCTCAAATTGCTCACTAATCATTTTAGCTATGGTACAAACTCCAGTGCGAGACCAACTACCCACCTACTATGTATATCGGCGGTAGGACCCATTCGTATCGGGTAGCTGCAGCTCGGATCGTGTCTTTGCCCTATGGGAAACGGTTTGGGCGGGAGTTGCAGGATCTCGCGAAGAAAACGGGTTGACGTACTTGGATTTATAATATTTAGATCTCGGAGTCGCGGGGGTATGGCGTTCCCCAGATCTTGGTCGTACCTGATGAATGTACAGAACAATTTAATCTGGCATCGAAAGATACCTGATCTCGCTTGCTAATATTAAATGCAGCTGACGCATGTAGGCCATGGGGGAGAAGATCTTCATTTCTTAATGCGATGCCGTATTGATTTCGAGGCTGAATCTAGGTCAGTCATCTCCTGGAAGATAACCAACAACTTCCCAACAGTCAGAATGTCAATGAGGTCTCCTGCCCCCAAAATGTCTCTCCTTTTTTAGCGCTATCTTCCACAAGCCTTGGCATGCGTAGCAGGAACCGGCTACTTCTTATCTAGCATATAGGAGGCCTCAAGCTCATCTTACTACTAGAGATTTCCCCTTGTTTCTCGTTCCTCTCTATGTAGGTGAATTTTCAAGAGGCACTAATAAGATTCGACCTATCCAGGTCCCCGTAATTGCATGTTGTCCAAGGAAAAACCTTGTGCATACAGAAAACACGACTTTTATGTGATTCTTCGGGATCCTATGCGGTATATCCGGTTCGACTACGTATTCCATGGCCTCGAAAGTGGCACTATGAAAGAGAGGGGCCGGCTGCCTGCATATTCATAAAAGCCAATCGTAATCCGGATGTGTTTGTAGATCACACTGGAAGAGTGACGCAACCCTATTAGTCTCCGAATAGTATCTCGGAGACAAGCGAGATTCCACATACCCAGGCAACCGCCAGCGATCTGATACTACTCCAATATCTTGCTGTGACGCGCTCGAAATCTGCCTGCCCTATGTGGTGACGTAAACATGGCATTTGGTCAGACTCTCAGCGGGCTCCGTCCGATCCTACGGGTTCATCGAAAGCCCTATCGTGTAATAGCGGCGAACCATCCACATCTACAGCCCCGAAGGATGTGATATTAGGACACCACTCACTCCCAACAAGCACCGCAACCCAACCTTGTGGTACCGAGCCACGAGGCTTCTGCGTGTCAGGATCGTATGGATGGATTTCACGTAGTGTAACGAGATACATCCGCAGACGGGAGAGTCCGTGTCTCTTTAATTATCCTTGAACCCTGCCATGTGTATATTATTTCTGTATTCTGAGATACGCAAATCCGCACACAGCATGGCCCCATCACACCTACTTCATCTCAAGTCAGCAGATCTACAGCACCGATATGGGAGGTTTGACTCTCCGAACAAGATACTACCGAGACCTTTGCCGACCATATCTTGGAGATGAATGGTATCTACCTGGTAGCATTGTCGAAAATGAGGAAAAAAGCACAAAGTCCCATCAGGACAAAGTTTGAGGTGAGAGGGTTCCACTATAGGGCAACCTCTAACGAACCCTAAATGCATTGCAATAGATAAGGTAGGAACGTAGATGTTTCCAACCTGGTTATCATCAAATCGAGGGCCACTAATTAGTGTTTGATTATGTTCTGGATCGTTGGCACTGACCAAGTAACCGTGAAGTCTCTTGCTGGCCCGATCAAATCGCGCATTCCTGTCGTACAGACCGAACGGTTCTCCGCCACCCCTGACAGAGCAAGGCGCCATGAACTATTGTAATACGGCATCGAATCACATTCCTCAGTTACTTCATTTGCCAGGACATCTATTTTAACATTTAAGTGGCTCGGACAAGTTCCTCATGTAACGAAAACGCGCTTAAATAGGTGAAGTAGCAGTAATCATAGTACCTATAATAACGTCGTTCATAGAGGCTTGGTTCGCCACTTACTTACTCGATTCCATCCTCATTGTCTCAGCCCTAGCGAGATACAGATTTCGAAACCGTCGTTATACCCACTGTGGACTTGTCTGGTGGCTCGAAGGACTGGAGTAACCACTTAGTCATGCATCCAACACACGAATTCATATACCGAGACGTGGTTCCCCTCGCATGCCTGTGGGTTCGGTAACAGTTGGACTTGAGAGTTGAAGGGCCTCCCACTTCATTAGTACATATAATTACACCATCAAGACATGTCTAGCTTCCCTTGAACGTTCTCCAGTGTAACAGAACATCTGATATGTCTATTGGAAGCTGTTTTACAAGAATCAGAACATCATGTTTTCAACAATTCATATAGCTATTACGTGCCTATTCGGGGCCTGTATCGCTCACTTCGTCTGGAGTTGGTACCGACTTCGACATATTCCCGGATCATTCTGGATCTCCTGTTCCAAGATTTGGCAAGTCACGACGCAGATAAAGGGGGGATGGTATCTCGAAGTGAGAAAGCTTGGAGATAAGCATGGTATTCCATTTCTTAGTTTATTAGGTCCCTTCTTCATTTAAACTAATAACGCTACAGGCGATCTCTTCCGTATTGGTCCGAATCAGCTCATGACCACCGATGTTGATATCATCCGACGGATGTCTCATCCCAAGTCGGCATATACCAGAGCACCCTTCTACCAAACATTCAGGTTCAACCCTACGCAAGACAACTCTTTCTCGCTTCTCGATGATAAAGAACACACCCGGCGCCGGACCAATTTTGGCCCCGGCTATACGGGCAACGCGCATGTAGAAGCCTGCGTCGATCGGCAATGTGCCCGTCTGATAGATCTGATGGAGCGAAAATTCATCTCGACTTCAAGCCAATATCGACCGCTTGATCTGACGGCAACTTCCTTCTACTTTGCCATGGATTGCGTAGGCGATCTCTCCTACGGCCGGCCATTCGGATGTCTCGACCAGGGAGAGGACGTCCACAAATTCGTGAAGTGGAACGAAGATTTCTTCTCGATTGCAATTGTGATTTCGAATTTCCACTGGTTGACGAAGATTTTCTTCAGACACCCTTTTAATAGGATCTACCCATCGACACTCGACCAGGACGGAGTTGGAAAATACATGGCGTATGTTTCGAGATGCTTCCAATCCCTAAGGCTTGCTGACTTTTGGATTAGTCTCGCGCAAGCTGCCGTTGAACGGAGTTTCAGGAATGAGGAGAGCCACCAGAGAGACGTGCTCGCATCCTTCATCGAACAAGGCGTTACTAAGGAAGAAGCTATCAACGAACTGATGCTGCAAGTGTATGTCCGCCCCTAATGAACCCTCATAGCTCCCATTTAGCCTACCTACTAATACGTCATCAGGGTTGCTGGTACGGACTCAACCGCAACTGGTATTCGTATGACACTGCTGCTCCTCGTTACCAACCCAATCGCGTACGGAAAGCTCAAGTCCGAGATTGACAACGCCATTGCGGAAGGCAAGATTAGTTCGCCTATTAAAGACACCGAAGCCCGACGGTTGCCGTACCTTCAGGCTGTCATCAAGGAGGGTCTACGCGCATTTCCAGTCGTCACTGCAACATTCTTCAAGAAAGTTCCTCAGGGAGGGGACACCATCAGCGGATACTTCGTGCCTGAGGGTACCGAGATCGGCCACAATGTCCTGGGCATCATGCGGGCCAAGAAGTATTGGGGTGAGGATGCCGATGTTTTCCGCCCGGAACGGTGGCTTGAGGCAGATGAGGAGACTGCGGAGATGATGACGGGCGTCATAGAAACCCTCTGGGGAGCTGGCCGCTACAAGTGTCTCGGCCGAGCTATCGCTCAGATGGAACTCAACAAAGTGTTCGTCGAGGTAAGTTATGAAATGTCGCATTCATTTTACCCCTTTTCCTTCTGTTTTAATACTAACACGAAGATCATTCCCATAGTTACTTCGACGGTTTGACTTCTCGGTTGTCACCCCGCAAAACCCAGTGGGGATCGTGAACTCAGGCTTCTTCCTTATGTCGGAAATGAAGATGCGAGTTACGAAAAGGTCAATCGTGTAAGATTACCTACCTCTTAAGGAGGTTCAGAGGCGAAAAACACTGTAACAGTATCGGGATGTACGAATTGTGGATGCTGGCGTTTAGGAGTGTAGGCTTGTAGAAGTGCCTCTCGTTTTGACTCTACTTGATGAACTTCGCCCTTGGAATGGCATACTTGGTTGTCATTAGAAGGCAATGCTTAATTATATCCAGTATGGAGAAGAGAGTTCGTTGCCAAGATATATCCTTCGTTATAACATTTTCGCTTTTGGGAGACGGAAAAGGATAGGACTCCGCAAATAAACACGACCACTGAATGCTGGCGAACAAATTGTGGATCAAAAGATGCGAAGATATACGAGGAATAGACGAACTTTTATATTTAGCGAGAATCTTCAAGCTCGCGACTCAACCAAGCACGTCAAATATCAACAGTCAAGGTCCCCTTCAAAACCACAACCGCCGTCCCACCAAGCCACAAGTCCGCCAACTCCACACCATCACCACCTTCCCGCGTCGTAGTCTCAACACTGATATCGCTCCTCCTCCCCATCTCCACTCCCTGCGTGACCTTGAACTTCCTCCCCCGTTTCTCCTCACTCAACGTAAGATAAGATCCCAGAGCCGTCGCCGCGCTCCCAGTCGCCGGGTCCTCAAAACCCAGCTCAACCATGCGCGAGCGGATACTTCTCTTGCCCTCTTCTTCGCCGAGGTCAACGTAGTAATACCGACACACGAAGCTATCCCGCCACCCTTCATCCAACAGCGGTTGCGGCAGGGAATCAAAGGCGAGTCTATACGAAGTG
The DNA here is from genome assembly GCA_023628415.1 of Hypoxylon sp. PDH2405. NCBI lineage: Eukaryota > Fungi > Ascomycota > Sordariomycetes > Xylariales > Hypoxylaceae > Hypoxylon > Hypoxylon sp. PDH2405. The sequence continues at coordinate 44,387 of JAMAKT010000080.1, read as the reverse complement.
CTCACCTGCCCCAGCAGATCCAGCGACGGTAGCTTTACCAGCACGAACGTCATGCCCTTCACCACACTGAACACGGGGGCCTTCAGCTCCGCGTCGCGGACCTGCGGCACGGGGCAGAGGCCCGGGTACTCTTTATTGCCGCCGATAGCATCGGCCAGCGTCTTGGAGTGCAAGTGCACATTATGCGGGATTTTCGCCCGTATCTGATTATCCTCTTGGGGCACGAGGCCAATGGGGCCGGCCTTAGTAACCAGCGTGTCCACATGCGGATGCAAGTGGTACTTGACGAGCACGGCGGTACCAATGGTAGGGTGCCCGGCGAACGGGATCTCTTGCTCGACGGTGAAGATATCGACGTCGCGGTGCTGCTTCTGAGAATCCGAACCCGAATCTGCGGTCTCGTGCAAGAAGACCGTCTCTGAGAGATTGAACTCCTGCGCAATTTTCTGCTTTGTCGCTTGCGAGAGCTTGTCCTTCAGCGCTGCTGGCACGGACACGACGGCTAGGGGGTTGCCCTGCAGCCGCGTGGACGTGAAGACGTCTAGCGTTACGAACTGGAGATCCGTCATATTTGGTCCGTGTAAAAGCTTTCAATACCAACCAGGCACCTCTTCTTTAATTAATATAAAATCACCTATTTGAAGGAATTAGAAAATATATAGGATTCCTAAATATTGAGTCACCCTCGATCTTGAAGTTGCCGTTTTCGGAAGAGTTGTGAGTCTTATACATGCACTAAGCTGCGGAGATGAGGATCACGCCGTTACGAAATACTACGGCGACCGCTCCGTGAAGGGCGTGGAGACCCACTAATTTCAACATGGATTGCTTGAACGCTTCCTATCTCCTAGAGGAGCCCATGTAGCTGGTGTATCTTCTAAACTTGTAAAAAGATCACATCTAATACGACTTCTTAGAACGAGGGAGAGAGTGTTCGTGGCAAATCAATACATTCCATCGTACTCCATATCCTCTGAATGCAATGCTCCCCGAGAAAATGCTACTGGTGCAGAATATCAATCTATGAGACAGGAAGTGTATGCAATTGTTATATTATTCATCGCCCCTAAGGCATTAAATCTTTTTGGCCGAATGCTTCGTTCACCGTACTCCGTGTATAATGCGTGCATATCAGGTTCATTTTATCTTCGGACAGTCTCGGTACCGGCACCAGACTGAAGAGACACGACCAAGGCAGTGAGTCGGTCAATTTTTGCAGCCAGCTCCGAAATCCGCACTTCCACATCACTAGGTGCATTTGCTGTATCGTCCTCAGGCATTTGTCGCTGAGGTTTCGGCCTATTAATCACTTCTGCGCTAGCAGGCCGTGACGTTGGCGTACGTGGTCGATACCCTGATGTCGGCCGGCTGTCTGGTCGATCCGGTGGTGGCACCGCTCGTCGCTTCAAAGGAGTCGTTCGCGGGCCACGGAAGTTGTCGAAGCCATCAGGATTGACCTTCTTAGTCAACCATTCATAGACCTGAATGACCCCGACAATTGGTGCGTGGGTTGCCTTAAGGAGTAGAATGCGCCCTTGCCGGATCTTGTCATCCGAAGGCAGAAACAGTCGCAACGGTCTGAAGATACCTAGCGCGATGAGATTGAATGGTGCTTCACAACGTGTTAGTCTCGAAAAGAATAGTAGGAGATCAGATCACCTACGGTAAAAATGCGTGAGCCTATTACTAGTAGATGCTTCAAGCACATATACACTGTAAACGTAAAGATACTCCTCGCGTGCGTGTGTAATGACACGGGAGAAACTATTGCTAAGCATACCCGTTAGGGAGCCCATAAGCAATATTGAGCTCAAGGTGACGAAGATAAGCATGAGAGGAGGTCCTAGAGGGCGTTAGAAGAGATGTCGTCACCGAATCGGGTAAAAAGGAGAGTACCGAATATTGGGTCGATATCCTGCATGACATCTAATCCAACATAACTGGCCCCAAAAAATATCTTCGTTACGATCATCGACATGTGCGGAAATGAATACATCTCTCTCCCGACGAGGGAAAAAGTCGTCAAAAACCCGACGTATACAATGACGACTAAGACCATGAATTTTAGAAAATCCTTGCCCATTTCTTTCAGGCATGGAATAAGAGTACCCCAGTATGGGGATAAGCTGAGAATCGAGCACACTCGGGGTACCATAAATAGGGCTTCTAGCGAAAGGATGTCTGTCGTAACGTTAGCTAGATTCTATATAAGAGAAATTTAGATTTTTTTTTTTTAAAAAAAAGAAGATGTTGAAATAGCATGTCTCCATACATACCAAAGGCAATATCCACAAGAATATAGTCCTCCTCGTATAAGCCAACGAATCCTGGATTTGAAAAGATTAGATCATGCCAACTACGCCAAGCCAAGGCAATATGATGGTACTTACTTAGGACTGCAAAGACGAACCCGATAGCTATCATGATCATATCAAATAGATTCCAGACATCAGCAGCGTAGAAAACCGATCCAGCATCAATGTATTCGCTGACTTCGTCATAAAAGAAAGCAGCGAGCCAGATATAAAGTAATATCTCCAAATGTGTGATTCTATAGCGATTCTGCCCAATCAAGACACTGTAATACAGCATTAAAAACACGACGAAAAATGCAACTTCGTAAGCTTTGAGGTATTTCGGTACGCGCAACCTTGAAAAAGGGTCGCAAGTGTTTGGATTATAGATTCGAGGCTTCTTCTCCGAGTGGACACTGAGGCTATCCCAAAAGATAATCTCGCCGTTCCAGATGCCTGTTATGATCTTCTGCACTACGTGCTGGCTAAGAAACCTCTTCGCATCAGCAATAGCCGCGATCTCTAAGGCATTGAGATGTGTGAAAGGAGCTGTGGGGTCGTCTTCTAGTTCTTCGATGTCACTAGCTTGTCGACTCATGGTCAACTTAGAGATCGACTTGAGCAGTTTGTTTCTTCTCAAAGTTCCAGAATGGTGATAGTCTGAACAGCTGCCTGGTGACGAGGATCGAGACGTGTTACGAAGCAGGGCAGTCCTCTCGTTGCTTTCGCCGCCATCCGCAGGTTCATTGAGCTGGGAGGAGTCATCTCTCTCGCAGTCATCCGGGATTTCATATAGGCAAAATTCTACAACTTCCCGCTCCGATAAACGAGTCAAGAAGCGCCAGGCAACAATTTCGCAGGCATTCGCACGAGCTTCACTTATTCCCCGGCTATCGTTGATCGCACTATAATGCCACCTCAGTGCCCTATTACACTGTTAGTACCATTTGGGTGTTATCGATTGATTCAAGTATGAGAACTGGTCTTAGTTTGGGTATGGGGACGACTATCACAATTCAAAACGAATAGTGAAATATCTCACAGTAAAGCATTTACGATTGCTGGATTAGTAACTCGATTGCTAAGATGTTCCACAAGGGTCCGTAGTTCGTCTCCAGCTGATGTGGTCCTGAGCTGCTCAAAGGTGCTTGGTGTAGAAACTACTTCGGCAATGTATCTGAGAACCGATTAGGACGAATGAATATGGTAAAATAACATTAAGACAACTTAACCTACACTGATAACTTTTTAATGACGTCGCGGAAGGAATCGTCATGTTTAATGTCGGGAAGCTGTATTTCCTGGTGGCTAGAGACGGGTGATAGAGCACGATCTGGCGTCGGCAAAGGATCTGGCGGCGGCGGCAAAGCACGCGACTTGATGCGAATTGGCATCCTGACCATTTCAAATGCCGCGGGCGACGTTGACACGCCTCTAAGAATTCATTCTATGAGAAATTGAATTTGACATACGTATGATGCGAAAAGAAAAGTTGAAGCTGTTTAAAATAGTGTAAACCTTGGAAGTTCAAGTTGGTTTCGTGCCGCAAAATGCGGAGGTTACACATGCCTGGCTAGTCTGGTCGGGCTAGTCTGGCGCGGAGTACCCGCTAAAGATCTGGCCCGTGCCCGACGTCATACTCTATCTCAATCACCCAGCATTTTCGACTGACTGCAGCTAACATTTAACCTCATTCAACCCCCCTGTAAAGCTTGTTATTACGTAGACCCTTTATTTGACTAGTATGACTTCGGTTAAGCGTCTACTTTTTAAGGAGTAGCACAATTCGTTGCGATCCTGACAGCTTGGAGCTTTAGGAGCTATCACCCCTGTGCACCCTGCATATCGCGCCTAAAGTCAAAGAGATATCATGTCCGTCAAGAACTCGGATAATGGAATGGAGACCTTACGGTAAGGTGCAGGACAGGGACTTGAAACAACCGGCTGGCTATTCCTCTTTAACTGACTCGACTCGACGCTCGCTCTAAAGTCCTTGACAATCTAACAATTAGGCAACTCGGTAGCCATAAGCAAGTCAATAGCACAATCTGACAGCTGCTTGGACAGCTCCGTGTTTTTGGCTGCGATCAACATCGTGCGCGCCAGCCTCATGGCGAACCTCTGTACTACGGCTTCGGCTTGCTCCTCGACCTTTGCCTCTTGTCGGAACGGGAATCGAGGTTGACCACGCCGCTCCCGCCTCTGCTTCCCCTGGCTTTACCTACCCCTGTCGAGAAACCGATAAACATGGGCCCTAGGCCAGCGTGGGCAGGACTATCCTGATATTCCACGATTACCGCACGTCCACCTCCACACGTACGTAGTAAGATTCTCGTATAAAATAGGGTCGAAGAACTTGCGGCGGAGCTTGCCACATATCATGCCAAAGATGTCGGCACAGAACTTTCTCAGCTAAGCTTGTAAAGGTGGTGCGAATTTATGTCGCTGAGTGGAATTGACGTCGGTTTTTGAGCCATACCAGAAGATATCCCCTCCCCATGGATAGATATCAGGAACGACCTCATACAACAGCACTTCGACATCTTATTCTGGGACGTCTTCGCCATCCCCCAAGGAGCTAATATGTGCGTGATAGGTGCTCCATCCACAGATGCTTTTTGAAGTCATCTATGACGCTCCCTCATCTACGCCGGGTAGTTTTCTGAAAGTCTTCCACAACGCCTTGTCTATAATAGACCGGAGGACACCAGCTAGATCCTACGTCCGACCACGCCGAGCTGTTCCTAGGGCTAATAGTAAACGACAGAAAGCGTGACCGAAATGACCTATACTTATATGAGTTCTCTCCTGGACCGATTAGATCTACAAGTCTTTTGTATCGGTTCGGCTTGAATTATTGTAAAACTCTAGGTTCGCCCGCGAAACGGGCCATTTTGTCATGATTTGACTTCGCTTGTCGCAAATGTCTCAGGAGCCCAGCTCATCCTCAGCCTCCGCCGACAGCTTAGAAGAGACCTCCACGGCAGCCATGTCACGTTCAATTGCAAGCTAGGTCGGCGACAGGGTACTTGGGTGATATGTGAAGTGTCTGAAGGATGTGAAAAGGTGAAGGGAGACCCGGCTTCAGCTTCGAGAGGTGGTAGGTAAACGGGGGAGCTCATTTCCTTACGCATACCCCGCTCGGACGTTGATCTTCGTCCAGACAGTCTTACATGGTGGCGTCAATTGGCTTGTTTCCCTTGAATTATACCCCTCACGCCTATTTACTTGCTCATTACTGACTTAAATAGGCAACATAACCCTTAGAAAAGGAGAATGATTTTGTAAAAGAGAAGGTTTAGAACCCACGGCCTCCTTGACATACTTACTCTCTGATGACCCGCCCTTTTTCTCTTTTGTTTTCTGCTCTTTTATTCATTAGCTGCGATACTGATGCGATGGATACCTACCCATACTCTAAATCGATATCGGGTAAGTTCTACTGACATCGAGAGTCCTAGGAGGAGAAAGAGTCGCTACAATTGCGTTTCTACGTGGTATGAAGAGACTTTCTAGATCCATGATTGGCTAGTATGGAAGACCTGCGTCTGGAAATGGTAATAACTGGTGGGTCAGCGAGTGTATTTGTGGAGTTTTGGGGGCAAGGATTGCAGTAACTGTTAATTGACGTCACTGCAGAAGAGCGCCTATTTAACTGGCAGTCTCTCAGAACAGAGATGTCTAGCAATCCTTTGCAGTTCAAAACCACAGATTTGTTCGTTTACGGCCCCCTATCCGTTATTCAGGCCTACTTTAACTACGAATCTAACAACTATTAGGAGAGAAAAGGGAGTTTCCAAAAATCTTGCTCTAGGTACCAGTCTTACCTATAATGTATCTATCTTTACACGACGTGCAAGCCCGGGTTGAGAAGCGGCTCGTTCTTAAGTGGGAAACGTCGTTGGCAGCCGAGGGGAGAGTGCTTACCTATTCACCAAAGATTTCGTAAGCAAAAACCGGGCCGTTGATCACTGTCCGGCTCTCAAGAAGCTCTCGTTCGACTTCAGACCCTCTCTGTCTAAACGTAATAAATCATGGGCAGGAGGCGAGAGAATAGGTAGGTAGATACAAGTGAGGGAAAAAAAAAGAGCCTAGGATTCAAGAATCATTACTATTCTACTCTCAAACTAGGAGGAGACCACGACAAACCTTATCGCGAACTTCTAAGCTGCTAAGCTGCTAAGCCACAGCCGCCTGATAGAGGTAACCATCACGTTACTCTACCCTCCCTTACGGCTCCTAAGGATTTAAAGTTTTAGTCCGTTCGGCACTTCAACCCTCCGTACGCCTGATGCGTGCATCGTATGTTATCAGGCCGTTCTGGTTGGGACTAAGGAGGTTGAAGGAGGCCTCGGGATGGAAAGCAAGTAAGGCAAAATGTTGCCACACATGCCACCGATTAATTGATGCCACAGCTCGGTTATCTAAACGTGTGGCAGTGCTTAACCCACATCTCCCATCTGTCCACCACTCAGAAATCCGCCAACTCTCTATATACAAGGCCTACCTTATATACGTCTCGTACTCGCAAACATGGGCGACTGACATTTCTTGCCGCTCTAGTCACGGGGTTATGTAGAACTTCGTCGAATGATAATGTTGTTCCTCGAAAACTCACTCACCTATTCACAAGTGGCCTATATCTCTTAGACCCTGCATTTACTCGTATCCATCAGAAACACATCACCGCGCATTAGCGTTTACCAACATTAGCACCTTACCCAACCTCTGGGTTTTCGTCTAAGCTAATTGATCCGACTCGGTGGCACTCGTGATTACGAGTACAAATCAAGTTGCCTTCTCCAATGGACATCCGTGACGACCTATTGTAGCTCTGCTTTGCGTCGAGACGTCGCGCCGATATGTTTAAAGTTCACAATAGCGGCGCTTCTATGCGAATGATCAGAGCACCAAGGCGAAGTCAGCGCTTCTAGACCCGGAGTTCAATACAATATGAGTCGAACCATCTTGCTTTATTTCGTAATTCTTCTGGTGTGCTCCAATTCTTGTCGTCGCCGACAACTCGATATCTGCAATGTAGGTTTTCTAGCCGCATTGCGCTTGACGGGTGCGACTACATCCCATGCAGGAACAAAACCATCCCTCGATCTACCTTGCATGGTAGTGCAAAGTTCAAGATTCGTAATCCGACCTTTGAAGGGATGCTAGATGTTACACCCGAATAGCTGGCTCCAGATAGAGTTGTTGGAAACTTCGTCTCGACGTTCCGGGTCTACCGTATTTAAGTTGTCTACGTCGACCCCAGAACCCAGATCTATTTCGGGTTTCAAGGTCCAGGTCGACACCAACACGGGAGAAGAGATGCAGATACCCGATACGGCTGACAAACTCATCCCGCTCGGTCGGTACTGGCCTCACTGGTGGTACCTCGGTCTTTTGAACATTGAAAGCTGCAAAATGGTGATTTTTGAATGTCGATTTCCTGGTCGCAGCAGCGAATGCAATTTACCAAATATGTTGATCCATGAATCATATACATATGACGGCCAGCATATCGGAGCGCATTCCGCAACGTTGCAGTCTCTATGTCATTCTTTTTTAACAATCTGACCCGCCTGTCCGCTTACCTTAGAAATCTAGACCGACTAAAAAGATTTCTGTAGAAAGAGGTTGGAGTTGGAGTTGGGCAGGGATTGAACCAACCCCCTGGCATCCCCAGTCCTTAGAAGCCTTCTTCTTCCCGCCGGTGGCTATGCATCGCCTACCGAATCTACCTTAATTGGTCAGAAATGTCTATAAAAAGTAATCCCAACGAATATAGACTTTCTCATTCGTCATAGCCTTTCCCCGTAAACTAGTGTATTCGGCTTACCAGGGTTCCAGCGCTCTCTACATGTGGTAAAGGAACCCTTAGACCGATTGCCTTTACGTAGCAACGGGCGATCGCTGGGATTTTCTGTCGACAAAAGAGAACTTGATTTCGCCGGTGGCAATCATTCTGCCACGATACTAAACTCGTAATAAATGATTTTGCCTTCAAAGACTTGAGAATGTCCTTATCGGAACGTGAGGTAACCGAAAAAACGAATCTGCTATTTATTTTTTATTGTCGAGTCGGCTCTATAGCTTCTGCACCATGCTATGGATAGAGACTATGTAAGACAGACTCGCATCAAAGTACCTATTTCTAGATTTCGCGGCAGCACTTGAGCAGGTCTCAGCCTTGTTGTGTAACACCCTAGGCATAGTCGACCGCTACCTTGCCTTCGCCTCTTTTTCTTAAAAGACCCTTTTCATCGACCCTCATCCTTTTTCTTGCTCCTTCTCGTTCCTGATGCCGATTCGGGTCAAATTTTGCCGCGTTTTTCTACATTCCTAACTTGGGCTGGACGTCTAGCCGTGGTTTGAGCCATGGCTCACTCACTATCCGGTGTCGGTTTTCTACGCCTTCCGCCCGCAACCGCTGTTCTTCTCCTCAGCGCAGCATTCAGATTGACAAGTGGTCATGCGCTGCCCAGGCAAACAAAGACCGTGGAGTTACATGAGTTGAATGTTATTCCTTTTCCGCAGCCGACGGAAGCTCCAGTCTTACATTCGGATTTATTACGAAGACAAGCAGCAAATACGATATGCGGTTATATCGGGGGTGATCCAAACCTTCCTGCGACATGTTCGGCAGGGTCCCATTGTGTATTAGAACAAGACCATGGGGTGGTCGGATGTTGTCCGGACGGCGGGGCCTGCTCTACGGGTATATTTACAGGTTGCGTCGACCGGAACAGTGAACCGCAAACAGAGATCAATCCTTATGTATTCACGTGCCAAGGGACAGACGTGTGTTACAGGAATGAGTTTGCCGGCGGATACTTCCAGTTTGGCTGCGGTACCGCATCGTCTCTAGCCACCACAGTTGAAACACACGTCGATGGCATGACAAGCTTGGTGTTCGAAGAGACATCAGTGTCGCTAACGGCATTGCCAATTACTCTTTCCCAACCGACTTCTATTGGATCCCAGCCTGCGAGTGAGACGGCAGATCCTGATGGAAACCCTTCATCAAGTGCGCCCGGCACTTCGCCGGTAACATCCTCTGATGCGACTCCCTCTGCATCTACATCCGAATCCTCACCTTCAGGCCTACCCACATCATCGCCTTCACTTTCTGAGTCACCACCGCTCTCATCATCCTTCTCATCATCCTTCTCATCTTCATCTACGTCTCCATCTACGACTACAACAACATCATCCTCTACCACGGGCCTTCCGATCCCTACAGGAACAGACAGCGCCCCAACAGAAACACCTACCGATCCCAGTGCACCTTCGACTACGGCAGGAACTGGTACTACTAATAAAGGCGCCATCATCGGGGGATCTATCAGCGGCGCCGCCGTCCTAATAGCGGTCCTAGTTGCCGTGGCACTCTTCTACATGCGCAAGCGGCGAGACAACGGGCGCGAGGGTCCCGGGCCTCTGCCGACGAACGCACCGACGACAACGAGCTATATCAGGTAAATATCTATCTTGAACACCTCCAACCCCAATCCCAACCCCCCCTCCCTTTTTTTATACCACAAACCCGACTAACAAACCAACCAGCCCAATGCGATCCCACGGCGCCGCCTTCGCCCCTCTCCCATCATGGCACGACGACGAGGAAGACACACGCCCCCTTACGCAGTACCCGAACCCGCAGCCGCAGCCGTACTACGCTCCTCCTCCAAGCGGCGGTGGTGGTTCATGGCAAACATCCGCACCCGTCGCGCCACCAGCGCGGACCAGCACCTCGAACCGGGGATTCTCGCAACCACTACGATACCACGGATCCACGATCCGGGCCGTCCCACCCCTGGGCGTAGGGACCGGTCTAGCGCCCGTAGCAGAGGAAGAGCACCCGCACGAGGAGCCCTCTCACTCTCACTCTCACCCGCACCCGCACCCGCACAGTGATTACAGCGGCCAAGGCTACGGTGGCGGCGGCGGCGGCGCGACCTCATCCGAGATCGACGACTTCTCGCGCGCGTACTCGAGCGCCGGCATCGGGACCCAGGATCTAGAAGATTATTACGACCAGGACGAGATGGATGCTGCGCGGCAGCCGCTCACCGTGGTGAACCCGGACGAGCAGCAGCACGCGCCGACGAGCTCGGGCGCGACGTCGCCGGGTGGGAGCCGGAGCCCTACAAGAGGAGGAGGGGCAGGGGCAGGAGTAGGGGGGACTGCGAATAGGCCGTTGTGGCAGCAGAACAGGCAGCAGGGGCGGAATCTGATGTGGTTGTAATTACGACGCGATGATGCGATTACTAATGTTAATATCGGAATATGAAAAAAGGGGGGATTCAATATCGGCACGATGCAGGTACCACGGCTTGGTACCTACACGTAGGGACAATTCAGGGAAATAAATGGCTGGCTGGCTGGTGATGCATCTTTTGGGGGGTTTCACGGGAACATGCATGTTTGCGGCGTTTTGGAACGAGACATTTTGGCGGGTTGGTGGCCGGCAGCATTGGCTAAGGGGGGTTGGGCTGGTTGGTTCCAGATCACATATACCATGCACGCAACATGTGCCTAGGCGTTTTGGATTCGGTTGGATTTGGATTCGAAATCGCTTTATTGTAATGAACGCTGTCGCTTGCCCCCTTTCTGAGGCAGCTATGAAGAAACCTAATCTAGATTATTATAGAGGGAGGATGCATTTGTCTCGGAGTGGGTGCTGGCTAGCTGGAGATATTTAATGAACATGCACATACACATATGCATAATAGAACATAGCAAATTTGCAAGGCTTATTGAGTGACCAAAAGGTGAAGAAACGCGTTTTGATCAAGAACATTCACGTAAATATCATGAAGGCATTGTTGACAAGATGGGAAGGCGGACATCTACAGCTCTGATCCTTTACAGAGCTATTCTGAACATACACTTTACCACTAGGTGTCTGGGAGGATTAGGCATTATACACTTTTAGTCCACAAGAACTACCTAGGCAATCAAGAAACGCAAAGCGGTTGGTATTAAGGCCTATCTCCTATCTAGAGATGCACACCTAGCACAAATTGCCTTCTGGTAGAAATTGCGGGCACACTCAACCCTAGGCTAACCAGTGTCTGCATGAATAGCATGCAACTTGCGCAGTCAAGGCAAAGTCCCTTGTGATATTGAGAAAAAGGGCCCCAACGCCTTATTAAAACCACCGCCTTATGACCTGTCATCTGTCTTCACCCTTCGCATCTCAGTGCGGAACATAAAAGGGCTTTCCATCTTTCGTAAAGCGCAAGTAAAACGGGGAATACCAAACGCCTCGATAACCTTCCTTTCCCTAACCCTAACCGCCATCGTACAAACATCAAACCCCCTTGTGTTATGGTCATGAAGTATGAACCATTGAAGCTAAGCCGGTCCATAATACGGCATAGGCACATTGGGAACGTAGCCCTCCTAGACGACAACGTGGCTGCTCATGTGCTCAACAGCTTCCTTAATGCTTCGGAGCATACGTTGGTTGACGCAGAAGGGACATCGGATTGGTCGATCAGCACCAGCCAGTGCAGAACCACTCGAGATAGGTGTCAAAGCGAGAGAGGGGTCCTCAGCTCCAGCGGGGGTGAACCTAGCAGCCGTACGCTGGCCTTGCTGGGGTGCAGGAGTTTGGAGGCTGGGAGCGATGGGAGGTAAACCTTGCTCCTGTCTCTCGCGCTGCTCACGGATGCTAGCCGCATGTGCCTCAGCGTCCTCTTCATCTTGCTGCATCTGGCGCAGGGCATTCTGAAGGACAACTTCGGGGTCATCATTACTTGCGAATGCATTGGCTTCAGCAGGATTGACTGTCGCGCCAGCAAGGGTGGGGAGAGGTCCGGGTGTGGGAGGGTTCTCCATGCGGCGAACGACTTCATCGCGAACCTGGGCACAGGTGGCGAGACTAGCTTCGACACCTACAACGCGAAGAACGGCATCGCGTATAGCGGCCGGGCTAGTATCCGCGCTGATATTCATGAAGCGAGGGACAGCGTCGATAAGGTAGGGCATATCATCGGCAGGGTTAGTGGCGTTTCCGTGACGGCGTTGTCGTCGAATAAGTAGGCCGTAGCGTTTCTTGAATCGATGAATCCAGCCAGGTGAGAATTCAGGTGGTGTCTCATCCTTGTAACGGGGTAGTTGTTGGAAGATAGACTTAGCCTTCTCGGCCAGTTCCTCGTTAGAAGGGTTGCGACCAGACGCGACAACCTGACCGTGCCAAAGAAGTACAAGCTTCTCGACGTCGGGCCAATTGCCAAAGCGTAGACGCGAACCGCTGAATTGGTTGTCGTTGTCTAGACGCGCATACTTGGGTGAAAGAGAATGACTAATAGTCGATTGACTGATGTTCTGGCCGTATTGACCGTAGAACCACTCGATGCAAGCCTTGTGGGAGGGTCGGGTTGTTTGGGAATGAGCCCAACGGCGAAGAGCGCGACGCTGGTCAAGAGTGAGAGAGTGTCGCTCTTTTGGCGTGGTCGCGGCAGTAGGAGTGTCGGGGGCCGGGGCAACTTCCGACATGTTGGATACTTGGCTAAGTTATCCTTTAGACGGGTAGAAAAAGATGTGATGAAAACTCTCAATTGATACAATGAAGTTCAGCGGTCTAATCGTGTAAACGAACTCGACCCGGGTTTTGGTGGTAAAGGGGGCGAGTTTGTGCTTAATGAAAGGAGGAGAAATCGGGGTCAGCGGGTTTTGTGGCTTGAGAGGGTTTTTTTTGTGCAAAACGGGCGTCGGTGGGGCAGATGGGGCCGGGGCCAATGCTGCTATCTGACCAATCAACGGACGGGAACGAGTGAATTCCTGAGATTGCAGGGAATAACATTCAGTGGTCTGTGCTTGTCATTGCATTGTACGACTTTTGCACCGACTTTATGCGTTAAAGTTCCACAGAGCCCAGTACCCGTTACTGTTTCATATGCAAATCACCAATAAGAACATTGAACGCTGCTGGACCTCAGTTAGGGCATGTGCATCCGTAACGCATGTACCCAGTGCGTACCGCGCACCTTCCCTTCATACCTCATTACACCGTTAAAATTTACCCCATGACGCATCGGATACACGCCTAACATCCAATGAGTCCTAATATCGTCGTAGTGCGGTATGCACTGGTATGAACTGGAAAGAACGAAGTTATCAAATAAATTAGCTTAACAAGGAATACAAGGAAAGTGCATTTTAATCAGTATGTACTTTATTGATTCCGCACTTGCTTGTTCAAAAGGAAAGTGACAGGTGACAGGTGTGCAATACACGAGTCTCTGACTAATAAGGGCTTTATTCACCATTGCATCCTGCTTGACCAAATCCAGCTTCGAGTCATGCATGTGCAATAAAGCAAGAACCAAAGGATTCAACCATCTTACTATAATTTGTCTACCTAGATAAACCGGCTAATCCATATTGCAAGGTATGGCTAAAAATGATTTATTAAGTACATATGTTGCCTAGACATGCTATCTCAAGCTGTACAGCGATATATATAAACAAGAGACATATATGTACCTAGGTAGGTAGAATGATTGACATTAGGGCCAAAAAGAGCAACGGCATGTGTCTATGTTTTTCCACATGTGATTCATTTCTATTGTCGAAGAAAGATATTGGATATAGCCGTTTAGAAGATCAGGCGCTGGCACCAACAGTTTGCACAAATCAGTGGTATAAATGCTTCTACTCAGTTGACAAGCAACCGTCACACACCAAAGTACGAATAAAGCACAGTCAGCAAACGATCATTCATTCCCTAGAGCCATAGCAAAGATATGGAAAAAGTGTTCCAGGGAAAGCATGTCTCCCTGGTTGTCTCTTGTCTTGCTACCTTGATTGCGACCTTTTTATCCACCTGACCAAGGATATCTGCTGAATCTTATATACTCGGACCTCTAGGATCAAAGCCTCGGAGTAACTTCCAGAAGGCTTCACGGCGTCCTCTCCTATTCCCACTGGACGCCTCTCGACCGCCTGCCAAGCTGCCATATCGTACGTTCCATCATCCCATCCCGTCGTTGATTCATCCACATCCTCGTCGTCCAGAAGATAACAATAACCTCAGACGAATCCGACAAAGAAGCTGGGAATTTGAATATGGAAGCGGAAAGTTCGAATGGAAACCGTTCCAATAAGAGAAAGCAATTCATACCCACGCCGAAACCGTAAGGTATAATACCGTATAAATAATATGAGAAGGGTGACCTAACAATGCCATTTTCGACCCGGCCCAAAGAATAGAAAAGAAATTTTGAACGTATCATAAAATAAAAACCAATGCAAGTGGCTATGGCTGAAGAAAAGCACCGCAGTAGACAGCAGCAACTGTGAACGGCCATCCAGTCGTGTCTACTACATCGAGCACCACCTCAAGTGAGTATTCATTCAGTTGGACAACAGTACCAGTCACTACAATGCACAGAGTAATGTTGTCTGGTCGAAGAACGGATCGTATTCGTACGTCGTAGAGTATGTCAAGGTGACATTGATAAAGATTTGCTGGGACGATTCATGCATCAAATCGAAAGCAATTGCTGAAACGTCAACGTAAATGCTAATAGGACGAAGCGCATGGGGTATATTGAAGATAGAAATGTTCTGGGGGTATCGACCGTTCATGAATGCCCTATACCTGCTCAACGAAAACAACCAACTTCTCATTATGGTCTAAAGCATAGTTGAGATCGTTATTGCTTAGGAGACTGAGCTTGTCACCACTTTGCTCGTCTCGGTAAAAGAGTTGGATTTGGTCTCCATTGGCGACCTTAGTCCGCTCCCTGATTCTCTCATATAGTTGCTGAAAGTTGGTATCAGAAGGTACGCGTATCAAAAAAGTGTCGTCATTAAAGTGTAATTTGACCTTCAAAGACGGCCCTCCCTGGCTGACGCCCGGTGATAACGACGTCTGCGAAGGCTGAGAGAGCGACGACGCTTGTCGAGTCATCTGTGGCTGTCCGTTTTGCATCTGCCTAGGGGCTGCCGATAATCCCGAATATCCATTCCCGTTTAGGTTGTTTCGAGAGGACTGCCGGGAGTTGCCATCCCTCGGCGAGTCGACCGATGAACGCGACCCGCCAGACAATCTGTATTCGTCCCCGTTTGAAGGAGGCTCGATTTCGTAATCACCTTCCCTGGGCGCAAAGAACTGCTTCACCAGGTTGCATTTGGAGATATATGCCGGCTGTCCCAGTAGGTTCTTCACATAGGCATCCAAGTTATGCAATCGTCCTTCCGTAATGGCATCGGTCACGTAATTAACAGGACCAGGCATATACGGCAACGTACGCTTTTGTGTGCCTGTGTTTCCAGCTTCGGCAGGAAACTCTGTGAGGAGGGCGATTTGGAAGTCGTAGAAATCCTCGTAGTAGCGCGAGAGCTCCCAGTGCCGGCCATCTTCCAAAGTTGCTTCAATGACAAACCAATACTTATCCTCAGCGAAACAGTATCGTGGTATGCGGGCGGATATAGGTGCGTATAGCTGAGAGGTCGATTTGGAAGCATATTGATTCTGTTGCATAGTATTTCGCTGTTGCTGTTGAGCCTGTTGCTGATATTGCTGTTGCTAGTACGGAATATGTCAGCGCATTTCTATTCATAAACGTATTGATCATAAGTAGCTTACGAGAGCATTCGGCTGTTGACTCTGGCGACTTACACTCTGCTGCAAACTCAGGCGATCCATGCTTTGCTCTAGGCCTTGCGGGCCGCCAGCTTCAAATTTGCCCAGTGTAATACTGCTGTTTTTGTAATCAGCAGCCATTTTCTTCCATTCCTCGACTCGTGGTACACCGGCTCGTCTCACGGCCTCTTGGGGATTAGCCACAGCCGTGTCGGTTGACATATCTCGAATCTCCACAAACGAAACAGGAATGAGACCGGGTCCTCCTAGGCGACCGATTGGCTTGGCGACGAACCATTCGGGATTAGACTGTGCGATCACTATAATCGCCTCGCCAGCCTTTGCTTCCAGCTCGTCTGCTCTCTCTGCTTGGAAGTCGTACATGACAATGCCGTACACCATAGCACCGTTCTTGGCGACCGATTTAGAGCTGCGGTTGCTTAACGCCGGGGTTGTAGGCACAGTATTGGTCTCGGAGAATCCGGAATCATGGTCGTCCTTCTTCTGGGTCGGCGGGCGACCTGGGTCAGACTGGCCACTATCTCTTTCGGTGCGTCCAAGAGCCTGGAAAAATGCTACTGGAACAAGACCCCGAGCATCAGGGACGGCGGGATTGCACGCTTCGTACCAGTCCGAGTCGTTTTCGCGACCAATAACATGAAAGAAGTCGCCTTTCGAAAAGCTCAGTTCTTGAGCAGATGTTGCTTCATAATCGTAGAGGGCTCGAATGACCTGTGAATGTCTCGGGCATCAGCATCACGTCGAAGTAACAAAAAGCGGGTCAAGCCACCATCAAGTGGAAGAAAGGATACCGGCACGGAAGAAAACTACCGACCTTCTTTGGGGGGACAATAGCGACTGCAGATTTTGGAGCGATGGACACTTGGAGTTTATCCTTTTCGCCTTTGATAGACCTTCTTAGGGCCTGGATAGAGCGCATAATGTTAGCCACGGGGTCCACGGATGCGACAAAATCGCGATTGAAATGTGAGCGCGACATGTTTGCGACCGATAACCAAGTGCATTTAGAGGCATATCTGGCAGAGGGGAAGGGTAATTGTAGAATAATTCGAGACAAAAGGAAGAAGGGGGTCCTAGGTTTAATGGCGTACCTTCATCGTTGCACGGATTCGGAGGTTTGTGGACTGCGAGTTTGCCTTGGTAGAAGGAGGCGGAGGCGCGAAGGAGGATCTAAGGAGGAATGTGCGCACACCAGAATTGACGGACTGGCTATCCCCGGAGCTCAGGCACGGTTACGCCAAGGCAGCGGAATCTCGCGGTCTTGTTCGACAGCACGTCTGAATCAGTGCGACAACGTGTAATGAGAGCGAAGCGAAGAGTCGAGGCAGTTCAGCCGGTTAGATCGACTAGGCGGAGGTGAGGTGCGTCAAGGTGAGACCTTTCGCAACGCAGAGGAAAAAAATAATAACGGAATTTCGAAGCTTTGGCCCTTTTGCTTCCTAACCAGTCGATGTCGAACGATAAATGAGCTAGTTAGAAAAAGAACTAGTAGCGATTGTATCTTTTTCCTCGTGAGTCGATAGGAGTCAACAAGCGCCTGTGATGTATGTCCCTTTCACTGTTTCTTTCTTCTTCGGTTTGCCCTTTCTTTTGTCTTTCCAACACAGCCACTCAAGGTAGAGGGTATCAATTGTTTTCCAGGTCAATATGCGTGACAACAGAAATACAACCAATTTGTTCCCGCTTTGGCAGTCGAACCGTGTTATCAACGTCAAAGTAATCGTCGCCTTATCTTTGCGATAGTCGATGCAGATGTGTCGACGGGGTATCTCAAGACGATTTGTAGAGGTCAGGAGGACAAAGAGGGAAGAGGAGAGGGACCAGACTGGCTAGATTTGCAGTGACTGCGTGCGCTTAGCCAGGATGGGGGTTACTGACTGGTCGAGAGAAGAGGGTGGAAACGTCGAAAAAAGTGGGATTAATTGAGTCGGGCGTTAGCACATTGGCAGGCTGAGTCGTGGGTGTCAGGGTGTCCTGGGTGTGTGTGTGGCCATGGGTCGCAAATGGTTGTCGGTGGATATGCCTTCTTTCAATGCGCTTTTTGGATGGGCGGATAGCCTGCATGGAATCACATTAAGTACGTACCTCTTACGCTAAAGTGACAAGGGAGGTTTTGATTTAATTTGGATTGGGCTTTTTCAAGCCACGGGATGGCGGGGTGGTTCTCGAAAAAGATCCGATTAGAGAGCTAAGGCGAACTAGACTGCCGGGGGGCCTTGCTACTACCTACAAGGTACCTGCTTCCTCATATGTGGAAGATGCGTATTATTAGCCCCGTACATCTAATGTCCCTATGAAATATGAGAAATGACAAATTTCAGTCTATTACAATATGTATATATACCAACAAGCAGATAGTTAACGTATTCACTATACAGACATTTCATTAAAAAAAGTGCAATGAATAGTGGAAGAAGGAAGGGGAAGAATTATAAAAATTGACATATTACTTAAGTGTCCGCCACACACAACTGATCAATCGCATGACTACCTCATTATGTACCAAGTTGGCATTCCAAAAAGAACATTTGACTCCAAGACATCAATGTACTACATCCATGATCCCTTAAGTTTAGCAATCTTTAGTGAAGCATTAGTTCCCTTCCAGCGCATTTTAGAGCTGTCTTTGTTTGCCCCTCCATCCCTCTAGCCCCTCACTATGCTGCCATGGCTGCCATGGCTGCCATGCTGCCACGCTCTCAAGGTTCCTTCACCCCGCCACCGTCACATTCCCCCTCTAATGGAAAAATACCTAGGTCCCATAGAAACAACCCGTCAATCGACTTTCCTAATCCACCCGCCACATGAGATCGCATTGACTATTCTTGAAAATCGTGCATTTTTCGAACAGGATCGACATGCCAAACCAGTCTAGTGTATTTTTAAGTCATTTTCTCCTGCTGGTTTGCTTGTCAAGCACATAAGGATCAGACCTCACGATGCTACTCAGTCATTGGTAGGCGATTCTACGGAGTCCGAGAATTATTGGTAGCTGAACAGACAATCAAGCACGCAGCAATCCGATAGGCGTCGTAAGATAATTGTCTAATGGCATAGCCTTTACGAACTTACCAGCAGGTCGGGTGCGGGACTTTCACCTGTGAATGGTGTCGAAGTCGGGGTATCCTAGATAGGTTTTACTCTTACTCTACCACTATCACGATAGCGATGCCCACAAACTGGAGACAAACAGTGGGAAACGAAGCAAAATATTACAAATATCGGGGGTTCGGAGACAAATCTTCGATCGTGCCTGAGATGGGCCTATTAACAATTTCCAATCAAAGATCACGGAGCACACACGTACATCCGGACTCAAAAGAACTCAGCAGTTCCGGAGAGACATCGTGATTTGTATCAAGCAATCAGAACCCACCTGCATGCTTTGACTTCGATGTCCAAGCCCCCAGGGACCCTCCCTTGTGCATTGCTCCACGGACCAGCGAGATCTTTCACCTATTTCGAACTCGTACCTTGCAGCACGCATGGCGACTTACATATGCGTCGCAAGGTGCAAACTATCGTTGGTAACTCAAAAATTCCAAGGGACTCTGTGTGGCTGACAAGCTATTGGATAGGGTTGAGTCTCGAGAGTTTGCCATACTGTCCAGTCGTAATGGGCATAGTATTCGTATACGGATTCTAATTATACGTGATATTTAGCGACGCAAACACAACGCTATCCTCGATATTCTCAGCTTCCTTGGGAAATCTATCAGGATTTCCAAGGAAAGAATGCATTTACACACCTCCAGGGCTGCATCTAGGCACAAGCGGCACTGAAGCAGATGCAACTACAGAGTATGCAGGGTGACCCTGAAACATCTTTAGAATTTAGTATTTGAAGCAGTCCTTCACGTTACGGTTCATACTACCTTACGCATCGAGGTAGCTCCAAGCTTAGTGGCCATTACTAAAGTGTAATACAGGTAACCAGCCTATTGGGTTGTTTATACGTCTAGCCCTCTTTCTCATAAGGAATATCCCCTGAAACAAGTAAAGGTATCGTTTCTATAGGCTTCTCAGCTGTTCCCTTTCCCTTCGATCAAGTTTCACGTATATCGATTCACTTGGAGGTCGCTCGCGAAGGATTACGCCGAATTGCCGTAGACAAAATTTTTGTGGTTGGCATTTCTCATATGTAGGTCTTAGGAGAGAACATGCAACGACGAGCCCATCAGATGACGTACTTCGCCCAACAGCGTAGGATTTACGCACTACAGTTAATATTCGCAATGCATTAAGGAAGCCCCTGTCCGGACCAAGACCCGGCTTAACCCGGCATGCATTCCGGGACTCTTCCAGAATAGACGCTAATATAGTCCTCTGCACGGCACGAACTATGTAATTACAGGAAGCTTCCGCTTAGGCATCAAAGAGACGGCATTCCAAATTGCAGTTATAGATTGCATGCCGGACGGTTGGTTCATGCGTAGAAAACCCGGATCATCCCTTCCCGACAGCGATTGCCAAGCATCATGAAACTGGATGAATCCCTGAAACAAAGTGACTACGTAGAAATGACGGGTCGTCTTCATTTGGATTCGCGGAAATATTTAGGTATTCAGATGGAAGCACATCATCCATCGTCGCCCCCGCAAATGATCGTTGGAAATCTGTGCTCAAAGACTAATTATGGACACTTTGGAAAGTAAAGACCCGGATCGTCCTGCACGCGATGTAGATAATCAGGCCACGCGACATCTCTCGCTTTGGCTCTCTTTCCAGGGGAGGGACTCATGCCAAGAGATTCGCTTCGTTTCCCTCATTACTCAGATGAACCCACAGAGGCAATATCTCAACTCTTAAGCATCGATATACATCCGCTGGACCTCGTGAGGAGGCAATTCTGAATTAGACCGTTCATTGTTACACACTGAATCAGGCCTCAACCCAGCAGCACCAGCAGCACAAATCAGGTCCGATCGAGGCACACAGCGCGCGAGCATATATCGTATCCAGCCCAACCAACCCCTTCGCGCGGGCAAGTAGAGCCGAACAAAAGCAAAAAAAAAAAAGAAAAAAGACAGCCCATCCCCGGACAGAGGGAGGAGGAAAAGCCAGAAGCGCAGAGCAGCCGAGCGCCACAGCCCAATTTCCGCGCCCTGTTTTCTGTGTAATGTTCCCCGTCGCGCTGTGCTTACGCAGGCTCTCGCAGCATTTGACAGGCCACGGGAAGCGCCGCCGGTCAGCCTATTCGTTACCTACCCGTATCGTATCCCAGTCTGTGCTTCTTGGAGGCCGTGCGACGTATCCTCCGCGCGTGTAATGTCCAACCAGCTGCATATATGTAGTAGTAGGTCGGTGGTAGGTTAACCAGCGAGCGAGAGCAAAGCGACCGCTCACGTAATTGTGGGAAAAGAGGATATAGCGTTATGCATGTCTTAGGTTTGTAAAGTTTCCGTCAGCTTCTCTCTTCCCTATGGATTACTCCTTAGTCATTCGACAGATGCTTTACTCTTTTTGAGAAAAGAAATAGTTCCTAAGGGATCAAGGAGGAAGAACAAAATAAGACAGAATATGATAAAGTTGGAGAGGGCGGAAAGAGACGAGGACATGTGCTTTTTTTTCTGTGACCACTTTTATTGGGAATACTAACCATAGGGATGTCTCCCGAATTGCCAATTGCTATATATATGAGACATAGAGCTCTTAATCTGTAAAAAGACTTAAAACACGAGTTGCTATTTCGCTATTGAACATGCCCTACCCAGAGAAGAAACACTATGACTAGGCTATAGCTGAAGGATCTTTCGATAGTAGCAGCGCCATAATCTCCTTCCATATAACCCCTGGGATGTTAAAATCTCTTACCTAGGTGTGTGAATATCCCATTAAAAAACATTCCGTAAGACTAGAGTTAGGTCATCTTTGGCGTCTGATCTATGCATTGTGACGTTGTCTACGCGATGAGAAGATAAAAGACGAGAATAGTATCAAATGCGGTTGAATTATGTTCATCAGGTATTCTTCCTGAATGCTGACCTTACGGGAACTTTTATCTATGGATAGCTATTTCCACCTGCCGGTCCCTTTGTATCATGACCTTCCATGCAATTCCGAAGCAACTAAAACAGGCAAACGAATGCTCAAAACGGGCACTCATCGTGAAAGGGTATCGGTAATGTAACCAGGCCACTCGGTCCAGAAACGCCGCAACTCCCAAAACTTCAGGTATAACCTGATGCAGTAACACCGTTTTTGCCTAGCGTCCGGCAGCATATCATGTCCTCAAGCTCATCCCTGTGCCTAACGCCAACCTCGAATCCGGGTAAACCCCCTTCAGGAAACCAACCAGCCACCAGTGCCGAAGCACACCACAACCGTTTACTGTGATTGATGTCAATGTCAAGGAATTTCGTCAAGTAGGCGCAGTAGGCCACGAGAATCGGTCGAGGCAGAGATGCATGATGGTCGAGTCACAGAATCAAACCTAGAAAAAGCTAAGTTTGAATATCCAGAGTCGGCTATCTCGTAAGATGTGTCTCGTCAAAATCAATAAATAGCGTTCGTCGAAAGTGTTGAGAAGGATGTCTACGAGGGGGTGATGTGTGTATGGTGACATGTTGTAGTCACGTAAGCCAGAAATGAATAGTGTTGTGTCGGAGAGAAAAGCAGGGGAAATAAAAGAGAAGAGAATCTGGAAGACGAATCAAATCTGGCCTTTTAGGTCGACTCTACGGAATGCCTGAGCTTTGGCCGTCTCGAACAACATTCCAGCTTTTCCGGTTAGAAAAGCAATGTGGTCTTGTCGTTCCTGAAGCAAGTCTTGACCGTTGTAGTCGATGATGAACTGGGCAGCTTCGGCGTCGGATTCGAACGCGAGTTCCTCAGTAATGTAGCGTAGTTTTAGTTCTGGCTTAAATCTGTCATCGAGTTAGGGTTCAGTCCTCTATGAACGTTGGGAATAGCACTTACGCCTTGCACATGTTTGCTAGTGCAGCAAGTCGTTCACGTTTGACAAACATATCCATTAGATATGCTCCCATGTTAGGAACGTCAAGATATAACTGGAAGAACTTGTGATAGTTGCCTAAAGCCAGCGCTGAACGTACGTTCAGTGCGTGTTTAATGGGTCGTTCTTCTTTCTCTGCTGTAGTTAGATCTGCGATGGCGTCATTCAACGCCGTTCGGTTTGCGGTATGGATGAAATACAAGATACGATACGCCTTGAACTCGATAGAATTGCCCTTCAGACCAGCCTTGTAGAGAGCACGTAACTGGGTCTGACACTGATTATACTCACCAAGATCCCCCTTCTCTAGTGCAATTCTGGCATGGATTTCATAGACGGAGACGGTGAACTCATTCCTGATGCGCTGCACCGTTAAGTCCTGACGCAGCGACTTAAACTGATCACAAATGTAGTTATAATTGCCATCCTTACGCCACTTCTTCTTGAGCAAGTCCAATGTCTGGTGCAAGATATACTCGGGTCGGACGTCAGCTGGTTTTGGAGCAGCAGTCAAACGAAGGTATCTCTTCTCTAGCGACTGGTTGAGTCCGACGATAGGTCCTGTAGGGGGTGGCGGACTAGGAGATCGATAAGATGAATGGTAGCCGCCATCACCGCGGCGTTGCCGCTTCTCGGCACTTTTCTGAAACTTACTTCTGGCCGGTAGAGGGCCGTCCATCGAGGGTTTGGTAACGCGGTCTTCGAGAGAAAGTCCCTTGGCGGCGCGCCACGGTACTGTAACACCACTGGTGGCTTCGGGTCCGCTGAGATCCGATGACTTCCTCTTCTTCGAGTTAACAGCAGTGGTAGTGACTGCTGGTGCCGTCATTGCCGGTGGCGCCATTGACTGCATCAACGCTTGTTGGCGTTCGTTCTTGATGATGGTTTGCGGCAAGGGCATGTTATCCCAGTCTGTGGAATACATAGTTCCGTGATCCTGGGTAAATCTAATGGTTTCCTTCAGCTTGGCTTCCATCTCGGCACGGGTCACACTTGGATCTAGGTTCGACGTTTGGAAAGAACGTTGCACATAACTGCGAACCGAGTCTGGCCAGTCAAATTTCTGTTGCTGGGGTTGTTGTTGGTCCGCGGGAGACGCCATGGGTGATGTTGAGGTTTGAGAGGTATTAGCAGGACTAGAGTAGGTATACTGTGGTTGAGCCTGGTAGGCTTGGCTAAAGCCTTGACGAACTGGAACTGCGGTGTACGCCGTATCTAATGGAAAAAACCACTGTCAGTATCAACAAAGAAAGAAAAGAGTTGGAGAATGAGAATATTTCTACTTACTCATAGCCGGCGGATAGACATAAGGCGTTGTCTGGACGCCAGGCGGTGGCGGTGCTGCCCAAGACATTGTCGTCGGAATGATTACAGAGCACGGCTTGGTGGGAACAAAGTTAGTATGTCAAAACCCTTCAACAGAGTTTAGGTACGGGAAATGTGATGTTATCGCCTTCTAGAGTTGAATGATTAAATGAACAAAGACATTCACGGTCGAGTCAATGTAAAATGTGAATGTGCGGCGGTAACAAAGGATGGATGTTGTGTGTGTGAATGAAGAGAAGTGAGAAAACGGTAGCGAGGGATTTCGGCGGTGTCGGGTGCAAATGATTAAAGAGAAGTGCGCTGGCTTTGCTTACATAACAAACGCCAATCGCGTTAGGTTCGTGGCTGAGGAATGTCCACTAGCATGTGATCTGTGCATCTGGCCAGCTGCCAATGTTACGTAAGGCAAGTGAACGGGGAAGTGCTAGTACCCACATATATCTAGATAAGACTGGATAAGGAAGGTACATAGTGTGTACGTTACACGTCTATATAGTGATTTGGTGATCTCAGCTTGCATCCAATTCAACAACTTCAAACATCTTCCCCAACTCAAGTTCACGAATACTTGCTTCTCTCCCCATAATTCCAGCCTTCCTCATGAAGCCTTACCGATATGACGAATGTTTTTAAAACAAATCGACCTCACTACTGCCCTCAGGCCGTCCTATCTTCCCGACGAAGTACTTCTCTTTGTCCAGGACAACGTGGGGCTCTATGAGGGGTGAGTTCTACTAACGACTCATGATCCATTGCAACACCATTATATATTGCCCCGGAGTCACTAACCGTTATTGTTATTTTCATTTATGTAGGAAATACAAACTAGCCAACCAGCAAAATGGACAGGTCTATCTGACTTCACATCGAATTTGTTACGTGGACAAACAGGAGCCCAGGAAACATTCTGTCGCCTTAGACCTCAAAGATGTTGAGAGATACGAATTCTATGTATGATTTACACTCCAAAAGAGGTTGGTTTCAATCTGCTAAGACAATGATAGGCCGGATTCCTCAAATCATCTGCGAAAATAACTCTTATTCCCAAGCCAGCTAAACGAGGTTCTCTCCAATCCAGAGCGGCGGCCGCAACATCGACAGTTTCTCGCAATGGTGGCGCATCACCTTCGCCGGCATCCGATTCTACATTTCGGACTCCATCCACTAGCACACCACCGCCTAGCTCAGCAACATGGATCTGTACGATATGCAGCTTTCCCAATCCTGTTCCGTCCAACTTCGACCCGACTACAGCAAATGCGCATACACCATTGCCACCATGTTTAGCATGTGGTATCAAACCAGCGCTGACGCACATGCTTAAAGCTGCTATATCAAGTGTCACTAGTAGACAGGTAGCCTCATCTAGCTCTACTCCCCAGTTTCCGCCTTCTCGACCGCAAAGCACGAGTCTATTGGCCGACGATCTGGGCGGTTTGGAGGTAGGTTCTTCATCACAGGGAATAGCAACTGGTTCGACGAGCTCGGATGGCTTTCAATGCCCACGCTGTACATTTCTGAACCATCCCTCTCTCCTGTCTTGCGAGATATGCGGCGCGCCTTTGATTTCCCACGATGTTCCTATTGCACTGGCGCAGAGCCAACCGAGAACAGACTCGCCGGGTCCCACACTCAATGTGGCCAGTGTCGCTGGGTTAGAAAATCCAGAGAGTGTCAAGTTGTCTTTCCGGGGTGGAGGAGAGAAGATTTTCTACGAGCGACTCAAAAGTGCCATGGCCCAGCGCAAATGGCTCTTGCAAGAAGCACCTCCGGTTCCCAACGGGTTTACCGATGATGTACGCATAGATTCGTTTTCAACGTCAGGGTCCGGTACTGGTCGGAATAAAGCTGCTGGCATTGCCGGGCTGGAGAAGATGGGTCTGGACAGACGGAAGAATAATGAGCTTGTTATTGGGAGCGCGTTTGAAGATCTCGAGGCTTTGATGGCCTCTGCCAAGGAAATCGTAGCGCTTGCGGAGTCATTCGCTAGGCAGGTAAACGGCGGCACTGAGAAGGCCACATCCGAAGCAAACGCGTTGCTCGCGGAGTCAGCTAGCCAGTTAGGTCTCGTGACCACCAAAGACATTGTTGGTGGTGGGAGTGGCTCGGGCTCGGAATCGCTCTATTTGTCTGAATTATCCAGAAACCTTGCAGAGTTCTTGACAGATGACGCCAGGGGTGTTCTCAAGAAGGCTGGTGGCATTATCAGCCTAGTAGACTTATGGGCTATGTTCAATCGTGCCCGAGGAGGCGTTGAGCTCGTAAGTCCCAATGATTTCGAGAAGGCGGCACGTCTATGGGGTAAACTGAGACTACCGGTTCGGCTGCGCACATTCAAGAGTGGCGTGATGGTGGTTCAAAGTCGCGATCGAACAGATGAAACTACAATCAAAGCATTGTTAGCGTGGCTGCGAGATTTACATGACATTCCACCAGATAAAGACGTCTCTTGGGATTGGCAGGAGTTTGGGCGCGGTGTTACTGCACAGGACGCTGCTGAACGATTCGGTTGGAGTATAGGTGTCGCTGAAGAAGAGCTTGAGATGGCTGAAGAGCGAGGCATTCTCTGTCGTGAGGAAGGCATAGAGGGGCTCAAGTTTTGGGAAAATTACATCGACACAGGGGAATACCGCAACAAGCCACGGCGACAAACGGATACAGACAAGATTGTCGAGGCTCTAAGCGCGGCAGGTTTCCTTTAGATGAAATAGAAGCGTTGTGCAACCATCAATAGAGCATGTCTTGCTTTATATTCTATTATATGTCGTGTCGTTACTGTCGTTCAATTCTACTCATACATCATAACATACCTACCTAAACCGTTCCTAGTTCCAGATCCCCTATACCTGTCCGACGTCAATGTAGACCCGTCGTTTACTGTTTTTATGCCGTAACCTTTTTGATATCTGCTGACTATACCCATCTTCCAGACGCCATGCCCAAACACAATTTCCATAAAATATGACCCAACCGTTAAAGACAGACCAGCCTATATCAAGCCAGCGTCTCCATAAGATTCCTTCGTACTTTCATATTTACCGTACCACCAAAGCCAAATGCCGGAACAATTCTACATATCCTTGCCGCAGTGCTTATCGCCCAATTCTTCCGAACCTGCGTCCACCGATCGCGCCAGGACACCCCGCCGCCTGCTCCCGGCCGGTTGTACATATCCAGACCTAGCAAATGGACGGGGGTCGAGAACAGCTGGACGGCAGCCGGGGCTACAAACTGCGCAATGGTGGTCCCGCTAACTATTTTCTGGAGAGAGACGCTCATGCGTTCGTTCAAAACCGGGCCCAGCAAAGGCGGCACGTTGAAGGAGGCAAAGATGGTCAGGCAGTCGCGCGCCGTGAACAGCAGGTAGCTCGGCAGCGGAACAGGGCGCGGCGGCCCTCCAGGTCCGAACAACTTGACGAAGACCTGGTCCTTATAGACGCAGAGTCCGACATTGGCGGCGCTCGACGCGGCGAACTTTAAAGTACCCGTCGTGACGTGCGTCGCTGGTTTATTGCGCGCTGTGGATGTAGCCGTGTCTAGCGTGTTCGCGGTTAGGTATGTGCCGCCGTAGAGCATGAAGATGAGGGCCACGGGCTTCGAGAAGAGCATCGTGTGCGGCCGCAGGAGGAGCGTGCGAAGTGAGGATTTGAGGCTGTTTGATAGCGTGCTTCGGCCGGAGGCGTTTTCCATTATCGATCTGCATGCATGGTGGGAGCGTAATTAGCCAACGTGTCGAAGCAGCAGGTCTTGAGGCTAGGAGAAGTCGTTCTACCTGTCAATGATAGCTATGAGAGGCGCGACCATGGATGCCGCACAAGCAGCGCTCGTAAAGTCGGCCCCCAACCGTAGTCCCAGGTTTTTCGTGTTCCACTGTCGCTGGAGCTTGGATGAGGGCATTTCAACGACGTCTTTACTAGGGATGGGGATTGGAGGAGTAGGCGGTGCTGGCGCAACCAGCTGCTTCTCGATAGAAGTACCGTGTTTCATCTCCGCCTCGGACTTTGTCTAATATGGTCGCTCTTACTCCAACAACTCGAAAGTCCTCCACGATTCGTTCGCTTCTTGCTTTCCCCGAGCTAGAAATCACGAAAAGGGAGAACGGAGATAACAAGTAGTTGGCGGCATTGGGACTAGGGATCTATTAAAGAGAAAATAACGGGTTTCTAATTCCGATAGCTTTATTAAGTCACTCGATTTGCTTTCTTCTGCTCAGAACAGGCGTTACAAAGAGAGTAATTAATATACGATGAGCGTATATACGAATATAACTCAACTCATCGCCTGTGATCTACATAGTAACCATTGGATCCAACCACTGGGAAGCATTAGTTTTGTAAGCTTCGCTCCCGAGATCGGAGATAAAATGCCCCTGATCTATGATTGGACCCCTGACGAATTTAACTCGGGGGAAGGTAGATGCCAAGAAATCTGAGATCTGATATCTCGGACTAGCAGGATATACCTTGTATTTCAATAGACCGTATCAGGCCTTCTTATTGCAACTAAAAGAAGTCGCACTTCCACTTAATTGTTTTCACTAGATATCTACCTTACAACATACTAACATATGAGAATCAAGCAAATGCCTTAATCGATCCTCGATACACTCAGCTCCTTACATGAAGGATTTCCACCAGCTTAGGTAGCCGATTCATGTCTCATATTATGTACCCATTATTGTATGGCGTGACGTGCTGCTAGCAGTGGCCAACAAACACCATGGACGCGATACGCATACTCTCTCCTTTTCGCTAGAGATGGAGTGCTGAGTACTTTCAAGTAAGGTACTCTTACACGCCAGACTTCCCCTCTAGACATTTTGCCTTTTTCACCGCAGATGTTTAGCTCTCGCGAGCGAGTAGCTTCGTATTTGAAAAATCAGTCGTACGGCAATTCAGGGTGTTGAGTGTACCTATACATCGTGTCTGGTGAGTCGTGTCAAGGCAGAAAATGAACATTGATGCACTACCAACTATGTTCCAACAAGGGTGAAAACGACGAGCATCACATGACTGTAGTATCCAACCTAACAGGAGCTATGTGATTGTATTCACTTCATAGTCATAGCTAGATACTACATTACGTGAGGATGGCTCGTTACGCATGCCCTTAAGAAAATATATATATACAAGCTGAAATTTGCATTTCTTCAATTCCCTTCGGACATCTTATCCAGACATCTCCTTCTCTAGACACTTTATCCTTTAGACACTCTATTCTCCAGACACCATATCCCGGAATCTTTCAGAAACATAGGCACTCTGCCGTTGATCGTCAGCACTCAAATATGACGATCGAGAAGCTCACCCCGGAGGCTTTCGTCTCGATACCATGGCGGAAAGCTGCCATCCCTAACCACGATGGAACGTTGGCGTTATACGAAACGTCGAGATACATGTATCCCTTGGACCCGACACACGAGATTCGAGTTATGAATATTGCAACTGGAGACTCACGCATACTCTGTGACGGTTGCGAATACGATGCAACCTGGGTAGGAGATAAATCAAACATGGTAATATGTCTGCGGAACAATGGGCCTAAATGCACCGGAATCGTATTAATAGATGTCGACAAGTCGCCAAAGGAGAAACTATGCGTAGGCTCTTTTCCAATGGACGTAGAGAGCCTCAAAGTACAGCCTCTGGAAGACGGATCCATTGTCGTCGCTGCGGTTGGCAAAGTAGACCGTCATGTCGATCCTGATGATATGTTTTTTTCGAGGCATCAATCACCAAAGCATACTGGGATGATATTCGACACTTATGTAATACACAATTATGTAAGAAGCTACTTCCTTACTACATAGTCTGGGAGAATCTAAATTGGAAACGCGCACAATAACCGAGAACTAACACAGGGCGGTGTTTAGGATAATTCTTACAATACGTGCCCAAGATCAATCTTCTTTTCAACCCTCTATAAAGTGGTCGATGATTTTTGGCCCGGTAGCGACGGATTTTGGTATAAGACGCCTACATATAATGCTCTTGCTGATATAGAGCTCGAGGTTACCGATGGTGCTTATTACGACCTATCTCGAAGTGGAATTACACTGGTGGCCAAAGATCCAAAAAACGGTACTAGCATGAATGACGACGTGTACTACATCCCACTTGATTCATTCAGCACGAGAGATGTCAACAAGCCTATAAAAATAACCCCGCAGGACGAAGGGGCTACAAGATACTTTAGATGCCCTCGATTCAGCCCTGATGGTTCTCTGATCGCATACACGAGGGTGTGGCCAACGAGAGCTATCTCTATTCATAGGCTGGGATCCTCGAACGACGACATCATTGTTTCTAACATAACAGATGATGATTCACTATACTTCTCGACAAATCTTAAGTTCTCTCCCAATGGCCGAACTATATTTTTCACCGCCGAAGATACGGGAAGAGTTGGCCTGTATAAAGTGGCCGTAGAGCCGGACGCCTCCCCGAAGACGCTTTTACGCGATGGCGCAGTGGAAGAGTTTTACCCTCTGGGTGAAGATAACGAAAAGCTTCTAGTCAGCAGTTCGAGTTTGGTGGAACCCTCGCTTTATCAAATAGTCGACGCCAACGGAAATCATGAACCTACGGTGGTGTCGTCGCTTACGAACAACGGTTCTCTGATCGGCCTCTCTCGGGAGCAGGTTTCGGAAATATACTTTCCGGGAGGTGGTGATTATCGCGTTCACGCCTGGATGATGAAGCCTCGCGACTTCGATGAAAATCGAAAGTATCCCCTGGCCATCCTCCTACATGGAGGTCCTTGGGCTTCATGGACGGATGAATGGGGTCGTGGAGTGGTAAATAATCCCTTTCGTTAGTGCATTGTCATCTTATTTTGACTTACAGGACATCTACAGGAGAGCCCAGCCCTTTGGGCCGAGCAAGGCTATATTGTTGTGACTCCCAATATAGCTGGCAGCACAGGGTACGGCTCTGAAATCGAGGAAGGTACGTATAAAAGTCCGATGATCCTCAATCCTAACGGCTAACGTTAGTAGCTGCGCGGTACAGCTATGCCGGCCAAGCGTATGATGATCTAGTAAAGTGTATGGAGCATCTCGAGCACGTCCCAAACGTTGATATCGAAAACGCTGTCATTGCAGGGTGTAGTTATGGTGGATACATGGTGAACTGGATTCAGGGACATGAACTTGGGCGACGGGTATGTTTTTCCCCCCTTCAATTTTAACCTCCATATACCCCGTCATTTTTGCTAAATGATTTTTGCTCGGCCTAGTTCAAAGCTATGGTCTCTTGTATGGGCATTTTCAACCTGCCAGTGTTTAATCTGCAGACCGACTCTACGCATTACGATGATGACACATTCGATGGTTCGCCCTGGCTGTGGAAGAACTTCGAAAACCTTAACAGGTATAATCCGTCTCGCCCGGACCTCCTCCCTAACTGGAAGACGCCTATGCTTGTCGCCCACGGCGAAAAAGATCATCGGTGCCCAGTCACAGAGGGTCTAGCGGCCTTCCATACCCTTCAGGCACTTGGGACACCGTCCAGGCTCCTTCTATTTTCCGACGGAAATCACGGTATTTCCGGTCGCGAGAACATAGTCGAGTGGCATCGTCAGGTATTTGCTTGGGTTAATAAGTACACAGGTATTGCGAAAGAAACCGGAGATGGGCACTATGGATGGGGACGTTATTCTAATACGTTTTCTCAAGACGTGTAGTATTAGAAAACGTCACAAGGCATTGTCGGAGGTTTCGCCAACCGGGACACCTACCAGGTGGTACGGGATACTTAGGTATGAACAAGTATGGCCCTGGGGGAGTCAGGTAGCTTCGTTCGGTCTGAAGAGCCCTGATAGACTGATAGCTCTCTGTGTAATAACATGTTTCTTCCTTTCTTCCTAGGTGCGCCGCGTGACAGGTTCATTACGTTGATTCTTAACTGGAAAGCTCCCCTATATAGGTACCTATTATAATAGCCATATCAAATGTTGAGACGCCTATACCCGAGACTTCCAAGCAAAAAGCGCCAGTAACCACCGTACCAACCCTCCCCCCCATCCTCTCTAACACCCCTTAGAACCCTCCAGTCCCCTGCACCCTCTTAATCGCACCCACAACGCCCCTCGCCCAACTAAACCTCCCCGCATCAACCCCCGTCGCGCCCTTTGCCTCCCTCCCCTCCCCATCCCTCCAGACGCCATCCTCACCACTGACCCGGCCATACAAATGCGTATTCTGGTTCCGTCTCAGCGCCTCGATCCACGCGCGACAGATCCCCGGGCTATCGATCAGCAAGTTGACCTCCTGGCTGTGGAACCAGCTCTGCGTGTCCTGGTTGCCGTTGCCCACGACGCCGATATGTTCGTCGGCGATGAGAAGCTTGATGTGGCAGGACCGCTGCTTCTTGGACGCCGGGATGGGCGCTATTTGGTCTTTGGCTACGTACCAGTACCAGTGCAGACGAGGCTTCGCGGAGGGCGAGAGGAGGGTGGTGTACAGGCGGTGCGCGATGGACTCGTTGTGGCCGCCTTGCATGGGGAGCATTTCGCCCTGAGAGAGAAGAAGGAGTTAGTCGGGTGTGAAGAATGTGTGTGTGAATGGGGAATACTTACCGAGTCGTTATACCCGAGACAAATATAGCAGTACACATCGACGCCGCGCTCGCACGCTTCCACGATAGCCGGAATCAGGGGCTCGGCATTCAGGGTCGGGGACTGGATGAAGACATTCTTCTGCGCGTTCCTGAGGGCTGATAGCCATGCCGCGTTCTGCGGGTTTGATATGGAGCCATGGTTCGGAGGGCCGTAAGGAGGTCGGCATACAAGGGCCATTGGAAAGGGCTCATGTGCCGGGTGAGGGATAAAGGGGGTCATTTCGTCCTGTGAATCGCATTCAGGGGCGTTTCCCTCAAATCCTTTATTGACAGTATGGTTGAGGTGTCGTGATACAGCTTGCATTCGGGTTTCGCCTGGCTTTGGGCTTACTGATGCCTGTATACGTAGAATTTCTCCTGCGAGATTCTCATCGTAGTGAGGGTCTTCTGCGGTGTGTTCTGGAAGTGTATCCTGTTGTACGAGGGGGGCTTCCTCCTCGAGGTTGAGTTCTATGCCACTATCACGGGCCCGGTGGCTGTTGGACACTGGACCATCGCCATCTATGGGAGGTGGGTTCACGATCCCATTACTGTGGCTTGGTTCTTCTCCCATATGCTTCGAATCGAAGGCTTCTAAGCCGCAGCCCTTTCCATTCGGTAGCTTATCCGGATCAACAACCGCAGAATGACCTTTTATAGTCCCCTCCGGACCGAAAATAGCAGCATGACTTACATCGAAGCTTCCGCTTCCACTCTGAGCTGCAGAAGAATCAAGTTTCGGTAGCGGTGGTTCTAATTTCTTATGCCAGCTCAAGAGCGCCATATCGTACATCGAATCAACGATCGGGCCCTCAACCTGCACCATCATCTCCATATTGTCGTTATCCTGGATGTTATTGCTCTGCAGCACCGCGACCCTGCGATCCACGATCATGTACTTAGCATGAAACGTGCCCAACAGCGGGCGGTGATAGTTGATGACCTGCAGATCAATATGAGGGATTTCGTGCGAAGCCGGCAGCCCGACGGCGCTACCGGTGTACTCGCTCTCAGGAACCATGTAATGAGGCTCGAATAGCTGCTTCGGACTCCCGCGATCGTATATGATCTTCATTACGATCGTAGTACCGCGTTCCCCTGCGCGACGCGAAAGCTCTCTAATCGCATTCGTAATGTACTTGGAGGCTACTCCATTCTGCCAGAAGTTGGTGGCAAGGAAGACCTCCTTTTCGGCACGGACGATGAGGTTGGACATGTGCCTCACGATATCGGGAATACTTGATAAGAGATTAGGACTCATCCATAAGAAATGTATCGTATTCATACTTACACGGATGTAATAGTCAATGGCACGGTTCCGCTACTCCCCATTAGAGAAGGGCTCACAATGCCACACTCCAAGTTATGATCAAGTGTACACAAGGCATCGTGATAAATCTGCTGACGTTAGTTTTATATCTTATGCTAGATTGAGCATTTTAAAACCAACCCTAAGAAACAAATCACTGGGTTCTTGCGAGCCCCATCTCCCACAAGAACGAGCTTTGTGTAACTCCTTAGAACTAACGGGGCCTTTTCCAATATCGCGAATGTCGCCCTTGCAACCGTAACCAGAAAGATTATGGTCGTGTTGACTGAACAGATTCTGCCATGCCTCGCCTGGAGTTAAAGACGGGTCTTCGGCCAGGAGGGATGAGACACTCTTAGACGAAGAGCACAACTCATATAAGCGCTCACTGATCTTGTACGGAGACTCGTCGGAGTTATCGGAGTCTTGAGTTGAAGACATAGTGATCGTGAGAGCTAGCTGCAAGGGCTATTTTCAGGGCACGAAAGAATAATACAAGTCTAATAGAACAGAATCACCCAGGTTTGATGTATTCAGCTTCAATATTATAATAAGAGTCTAATAAAGTTTGCATCTTGTAGGCGCATTCGACTTGTCTCAGTCAGCCGCTGTGAGGTATATGTACGACACCGAGGAATATCTCTTTAAGGCCTATTAGATCCGACCGGGAGAGGTTAAAACAAGACTATCCGACCTATGATGCCAAGACTTGAGGATAGGTGAGATCTAGCGTTATGTGGCTGCCAAGATCTGGAGCTGGAACAAGGTGTAAGTGGGTAAACTTTCGGGAAGAATGACGCAAGCTCGAGAGCCGAGTTATCCAGCTTCGGATAATCGGCTTTGTCTCGAAGTACATTGCTGGATCAGGTATAAGGCATCCCGGAAATAGTGCCAAGCTTGCTTTTGGAGAGGGCTTGGGGAATGCAAGGAACAGCCATGAATGATATTGAATGTCTACCAATTAAGTTTGTGAAGTCTGTAAACCGCCGACCAGTAGCCCTTAACCAAAAGTCCCAATCTACGACAATCTGAACGTGCCTGACATGTGCTTCAAAACTCCGATTAACCCTGTATGTCGCTGATAATCTAGCGCTAATAACTAATAGCCAATAGGATATGCTTATGTAACATATGGTTGCTCTATAGCTCACCCATCTCGTTCTCGCTCTTTAGCTTCTCAAAATCAGTGAAACCCAGCTCGTAGACAAGCGCAAGGGTCATGCGGGCATGCTGGAGCATGTGGTCGAAAGAGAGGTACTTGATCAAGTCATCAGTGCTATGGATATGCTGGTCTGACTCGCCAAAAGTAGACTCAATCACAAACGCGGAGGGATAGCCGGCCTTGGAAGCAGAGGCATGGTCGGAGCAGGCGTAGCCGCACTTGGTCTCAACCCAAGGAATCTCGCAGTATTCCTCGATGACCTTCTTGATGAAAGCAGTCAAGCTGGGGTCAACAAAGTCCGTGATCACACCGACACTCTCGGGCTTTCCGGCGTCAAGAGTTCCCTGAACGTAGCCGGTCATGTCCTGCTGCAGCATGGCCTTGACATCGCGGCCCTTCTTCTCGTAGTCCGAGAAAATGGCTTGACTGCCAAGAAGACCGCCCTCTTCAGCACTGTACCAGTGGAACTCAATCGTGTTCGGGGCATTTCCCTTGATGACTTCTTCCGAAGATAGGAGAACGCGGAAAGCCTCGAGAATGGTGACGGTGCCGCTTCCGTCATCATCTGCACCGGGCGCCGGGAGAACCGACGGGAGCCAGAGGTTGATCGAGTCTTGATGGGCGCCGATAACGACAGTCGAGTTCGACTGGCCAGGGATCGTCGCGATGACTGAGTTCTGACCCCACGAGTGCTTGAAATGTTCGGCCTTCACACCATACTTATCCGCGCCAGCCTCCTTGATCGTGTCGCGCACCGTCTTCAGAAGCCACTCAGAAGACTGACGGCCGTAATCCGACTTGTAGTATCGGGTGTGGAAGCTCGAAAACTTCTCGAGGTGCTCCTTCAACAAGTCCTTGGACAGGTCCTTGAGCAGCGGGTGGATTTCGGATTGGAGCTGCACCTTCTCGGGGAAGATGGGTGTCGCCTTAGAAGCGACGCTCAACGTGCCGAGGTCGCCGTTTTCCGTGATGTCCATGAAATTTAGTCCTTCCTATGATGGAGTTGTTAGTGGCAATGATCCTAGATGCAGTAGAGTGCATCGGAGCTGGGGGATGAGAACAACAACGTACCCGGCGAAGCTGCCACTTCTCATCTTCCGTTACCCATTGCGTCTTGCCCGGCTCCAGCTCGATGAGGTAGCGTTCAGGGGTTTCCGCTTCCTCTAGGAGTGCATCTGTGTAAGGGAGGATGCGGTTGACTTCATTTGCCTCGATGAAACGAGCGCTAGCTGCCGCTGGCAGCAGAAGCGCGATAAGAGACGACTTCATGGCTGCAAATCTATGCTTGCTGAATGATAATGTAGATCAACTGTACAGATGAAAGGCTACTGAAATGAAGATTTGATGATAGAACAGAACAACGATGATAAACTCCCCCAGGAAGTGTACCTGAATGTGTTGAGATGGCGGGATGGGTCACTCGGAACTTGGAATGGGAACAGCTGATGATGACCAATTTGGAAGCCGATGCGCAAGTTGGGGTAGCAACCCTTGCCCCTTGGACCCTTGGTTGCCTGGGGCACGGGCCGTCGCTGTTATCAGTGAAGGAAATGACGTAATTTGCTCTCCAAATTTCTGCACGTGTACTTATTCTCCCCTGTTGGTTCCTGAACTAAGGGCTTCTGAGTCGAGACGGTGTGGGCATATTAGTGGCAACTTGAAGCGCTAAAAAAATCGGTTCTTCAGGCGGTGCCATAGTATAATGGACCATGACAGTGGCGCAATGAATGAATAATGAAGCATCCACAGAAGGCAAAGGTTAGCTAAAACATTCTACTCTAGTGGGAATTGTAGACGACTAGGATGCAGCATAAGAAAACACTTTAAGATGGACGAAAAGCCAAACTATGGGATCATTATCTATGGTATTAAACATTTGGTTCTTGAGGTCTATGTATTATACTATACACATGTGTTGTACAACCTCTTGTAGCTGACTCGCCAACTGACATTTCATGCGAGTTTCATATCTCCATCATACACAAGGCCACTAATATTAAAAATCCTGGTGGCGGCGGTGGTGCATATCTGATCTCATTAAAGGGGGCAGG
Source organism: Hypoxylon sp. PDH2405 (assembly GCA_023628415.1). NCBI lineage: Eukaryota > Fungi > Ascomycota > Sordariomycetes > Xylariales > Hypoxylaceae > Hypoxylon > Hypoxylon sp. PDH2405. Next base: position 7,078 of record JAMAKT010000080.1, on the reverse strand, counting down.
GAAGTAGGAAAGGAAAAATGTGTCGTCCACAGATGAAAGGGTATCAAAACCCCATAGGATCATATGCGAAGAGAGGTCCAGAGTCTCGAGTGCTGTATGATGCCATGGATGGGAAAATGAACGCCGTCTCTGCAAATGTCTAGATGCTTTCTCAAGTAAAACCAGAAGCCTTTCATTCGGCACTCCCCTAAACGCCACATACGCCAAAATCAAATCCGTTACTGCGACCGGCACTTATTCGACTCTTTCGGACTTTATGGGGTGATAGAGCATTCCCCTCAGACACATGCGGTCTGATCTCGATTCTTCCATCTTCTTTCCACCCTCGCCATTCTCCGCGGCTCCTAGCCATCTTCGCCAGAGAGCACCACTGAAGCCTGCATTGTAGTAGAAACTGCCGCCCTGCATGTTGTGTTCACCCCAGCCGAAGGGGCTTTCATGTGGCGCAGACGGGTAATTAAAAGTCTTGTCCATAACATCCAGTGGCCATTTTCGGTCAAAGTAGACTGGGTGCGGAGCGTACACGGCTTTGTAACCATGGTGGAGAGCGACACTCGGCGGCCACATCTCAGGAAACATAGTGTGGTGTGTTCGGAACGTCTCCTCGTGCATTGTGTTGAGTAACTTCTTAGAAAGTCGCGCAACCGTGATGATTGCTACGCGTCGGGGTGGTGTCTCAAGCGACGTGTTGTATCCTGTCACATCGTTGCGGAAAACCCAATTTGTCTTTGCCGGATCAAATAGTGGATCAAATACAATCAGGTCGGCGTCTTCACCTACTCCCCATTCGTAATTGTCTTCCTCGATCCTCTTCGGGGGTATGTTCTCCTTAGGAGGCGGGATCCTACCGAGGCCCGAAGTAGGGAACTCTGCCGGTCCCCAAACAGGTTGTTCTTTTCTTTCTTGGGTCTCCCGTTCGACAAGTTGTGAGAACTTAGCCCATGTACCGTGTCTCCCGGGTATCCAGAATCGCGAACTCCTTTCCCATAGCAACTTTCGCGGCTGCTCGGCTGCCCAGTTCGAAACACCATTATGGAACTCGTAGTAGTGGCCGTTATATCTTAAATCCATCTCCCAGTTCCAAATGAAATCGTATTCCTGGTGCTGCTGTGCAAACCATTGCAAGGCGAAGTGAGCGCTTCGGTAGACCCCGTGAATGTCGGACTTTGAGTGGTTTTCGACGTTGTCTTCGTCGCGGAATGGGCCGGGGTAGTAAGTTCGCATCAACTGCTCCGACCATAACGTTGTTATGTCCCAGAATTCCTCAGGCACGTTCTCCTGTAGTGTCTTGTTGTACACCTCCTCGGACGCCCAGATCGGTATCGTGTCGTCTTTGACATGGACAAGGAGATGTACATCGTATTCGCCGCCGGATTTCAACGACAGTTCGTTGATCATGGCTCGCAGTGACAGGAGCTGGATGTCGGTATACTCATAACCTGTCCAGGTTCTCAACACATAAGCTGAGCGCTTGACCACCTTCTTTTGTTCAGCACGTGCCACCTCTGGATCAAATCGTTTCTTGTTCTTCTCGAAGCATTTCTTCTGCGCTTTGCCCCAGTTCACATTGCGATAATCGATTTTGGTAAGCAACTCTTGGACCTTCTCAGCTCCTGCGTGCGCCGAGTTGTTTGAAAGACCAAGTCCTCCTTCAGCGGGATTGTAGCTGTAGCCATAGGGTCCAAACCGTCCAAAACGTTCCCAGCATCGGTCCGGCGCAATTCCAAGACTCTCGTACGATCCCCAGTACGGGGCTGTCATCCCAGCGGGTATACCAGGATAGGCATAGATGTCAGGTGCTGCGTATTTTTCATTGTCGTCAAGATAACATCTTTGAACAGGTTGGTGATCCTTGAGATACTCTTTGGAACTGAAATCAGGATAGGGATTAACAGCAACTGGGTCAAAAGGAGGAGCCTTGTGAATCTTGGGTTTAATTTTTGTTGTAACTTGCTGTTCCGGAACCCAGTCCGTGTAATTAACTAACGAGCGAATGCCATTGTAGAAGCCATCCAACCTATGAAATCGCGTTAGTGTTATCGGCATCCACATTTTACGTCATTGAGGCATATATGGACGTATCAGCTTACCGGGGATATGATTCCCAATGATACGGAATTCTTTCATTTGCCTTAGCCTTCTCAGCATAGTAGCGTCGAGCTCGGAAACTTCCTCCGGCAAGTAAAACAAGCGAAAAGAAAACAGCGAGTGTAATAACGACCAATTTCTTGGGCGATGTGCGAAATAGAAATCCTAGGCGACGTCGGGGAGCTGATATTCCTTTGCGCCATGTGTCTGCCATGATAGGTGACTCGTCGAGGGGTGAGCTGGCATGGCTCATATCATGCGAAGGCAACTCCTCATACGCAACTTTTGATCCCGGGAGTCGAATAGAGGGCATCAACGAGAGAGCACCCTTAATCGCGCCCATATTAACTGAAGGAGAGGGGTTAAAAATGACCGAAACATGCACGTTATCCTTCGCGATTTAGTCCTGAGGTTATTCGCACGTCTCGTCCCTTCAGCATTCCGTTCGATACGACGGAGGCAAGAGGAGCAAAGTCCTTCTAAGAGATGGTAAGGAAAAGAAAGGAGTGGTAAAAAAGGAAGACAGGCCTAGAAAGGCCAAGGCAAACTTGAGGGAATGGAGGGTAATGTGATTTACACTACCAAGACTGAGAGGATTGACAAAAACTGGGTAGGACTCCACCAACGAGAATGACGGAATCTCCTATTTGGTTGGATTGGACGAGACTGGACAAGGACTGGGGCCAACCTTCATGGTAGGCACGACCCGTCTGCACCTTCTGGCAAATGATGCACCCCACCACCGCCGACATGGGAAGGTACGCTTTACCACATAGGAGGGTTAGGGTCTTGGCCAATGCTTGCTGATTCTCGTCCAACGCCCCGGTGGGTATACCCGGTACCTGCGCCGTAATTAGAGCACGGCGATTGCCAAAATGCACCGGGTATCTAAGTATTATTCGTCCTGATTCGTTGGAACCAGGAATCGCTCCTTAGGCACTAAAATTTGAGATCCACGGTATCTTCGAAAATCCCCTCTTAAGAACCTACCTTATTTCGTCGCCTTTTTTTAACTTTTGTATGTAACTATCGTATGTACATGCGACATGTTCGACGTGCATATATGTAATTTTGATAACTCGACTGTCCGCCTGCAGTATCCTTGCTCATGCAGTAGTATATTTTACTGCAGCAGTATACTGCGTAGGCACCTCACCTCTATATACATGCACATGAGTAGGTAAGAAGCATGTGTGGATGGTTCGGTAAAGATGTATTAACAATCAGTGTTTGCATTTCTTTCTCCTTTTTCTTCTTTCTCATGGATACATATCCTAGTTCACCCACTTGCTACCACTATCACCTAGGATAAAGACTTATTAATTCGGTCGGTAGAAGCCGTTTGGGGTCACATGTATCTCAAAGTGATACCTGTATCACAGCTCCCTTTTCCCCATGAGGCTCTGCAACGGGAAGCGAAGCCACACCCCCACAGTGCGTCTGATACTGAGGAACCATTCCCGTTGGATGATGACATGCACATTGACAATGACAGTAATATTTTGAACACCCGACGTCACAGAACCTTATTCAGCTTACATTATTGATATTGGAACCCCATCAGCAAATTCTCCTTATCATTATGGCAATTGTATGCATGTCTCGATAAGACATCACGATAGCTATTTTCCCCATTCAAAAGATCAAATGAAGCAAGGGGGAGCTTGCCGTTCAGGCCACACCAATCAAAATTTGCGCCCGCAACGAATCCTACGCTAGAAAGGGGAAAGGGTCATTCAAGACTTTGACCTTCCTTGTAAAAAATATCTCCCAACACGATACAGGGATGTACAATACAACCCTCAATTGCGCGAATGAATACAATTATAGGTATACAAACACAGTCGAGAGAAAACCCCCTTATTTCAACGTCGAAATAAGACTCGGGTCTAGTACTCCTTTTTGTTGGTATAATTGCAAGTTGGGAGACTATTATCAAAGTCCCGGCGTCTAGGACATTTCCTACACCACCATCGTCTCTACTATCCCCTGTTATGGACACCCTGACATGGTTCGGTCAAGCTTTCAGGCGGGAATTAGACCGACTTTACCGCCTTATGGAGGTGCTAATCGACGCCAGCGCGTCGCGTGCGCCGTGTGGGTAGCCAATCTTAGTAATTGTGTAGCGCAAGCGACGAATTTGGTGTAACCAAGGGAGGTCAAACTTGCATTAGACATTTTCGTGAGACGCCGGGTCGTTTAGAATTTCTATAAGATGCGTAGAATAGTCGCACAAGCTGTAACCAGTAACAGTCCTCCCACACTCGAACAGCTCCGCGGCGTTTTGGAACACCGCTAACTTTGCTTAATTGTCTCCTATGCTTCTTTACGCACGACGTATGGCTATATATAACGCATCATGGAAACTGCAAACTTCCATAGACTTAAATAAAGTCCTTGGTTGATTCCATGACGATGCATCAGAATTTGGAATGTGATTTAGTATAGCCAAGTGTAGGATCTACTAATCTCTACCTCCTATTAAACCTTAGGTAGCCAAGACGTCGTGGCCGTTCCACCGCTCTATATATATATCGTGATCTCATTCGCTGCCCCAATAAATAAATACTGGTCACGCTGAGGACTAACTCTGTGTTGCCGTCACATACTGTCCTCCATTTGATGACTACGAGCCTTCGCCCAGGCGTCTCTTTCCTGCTTTCCTCCCGATTTCTCCAAGCCCATACCGCGCTCAACCCACTCTTTGCTAGACATCTCACTCAACCTCGACAGCGCCCGCGCAAATGCGAAGCGCTCCTCGTCGCCAGAGAAGAGACTCGAGTTTTTAAGCTGATCAATATTGCTATCCATGTCCTCGAGCATATGTTGCATAGCATGACTCACGGATTCATCGTCATCGTCTACGACCTTGCCTTCTCTCTTCATTGATTCGCGTAATTCTTGCGGCGAGATGAACAGCTCTGTCAGTGGGACCGCTGTAGTGAGAACGAGCTTGGCGCGAGACTCATAGACGGCGTCGATGAAAGTGATAAATCGCCTTGCTAGGTCGCGCTCCCGGAAGGTCATGCCCGGCACGTCGGAGATGATGAAGGCATCATAGCAGCGCATCAGCTCGAGATAGTCGGCGGCACCCGTCGCGCTGCCGATTAATTCTTGGAAGGTGAACCAAGCGCAGCGACCGCTGACCCTGGGAACATGGATATCTCGACCCCATACCCTCTGGGTCTCTGGATGAGGCTCTGGTTGGTCTGGGTCGCCAAGAAAACGAAGCCACTTCTCGATATGCGACGCCGCATGGCTGTCCAGCGGTGTGTGGTAGACCCCAGACGGTGGTCTCGGGATTTTGCGGTAATCCGTATGTGAGTCAAGGTTGATAACATGCAGCCGCGATTTAAGGAGGTGGATCGCTGGAATAAAAGATTCCCGTTGTATTCCGTTCTTGTATAGTTCGTCTGGATGGCGGTTTGATGTGGTGACCAGAACAACTCCGTGTGACATTAGGGATTCTAAAAGTCTTCGCAGGATCATCGCGTCGGCTACATCGGTGCACTGAAACTCGTCAAAACAAAGCACGTTCGCCTGCTCTGCAATATCTGCCGATACAAACGGGACCGCATCTATATCGTTTCCATGCGCCATCTTCATCCGATGCAACCTCTTGTGCACATCCTGCATGAAATTGTGGAAATGTATTCGCATCTTTGATCGGACAGAACGCGGCAATGTCTCGTAGAAGAGATCCATCAGCATCGTCTTCCCGCTCCCGACATCACCATACAAGTATAGCCCTCGTGGTAAATCGCTTGGTATCTCTTGTATGGCACCGGTGCCCCGCTTCGGTCCAAACCAAGAGAATAGGGATTTAGTAGGTTTCAAGGTCTCGATGCTCGGGTGTATAACGGGTGGTGCTCGGTAACGGACTAGCTCGTCGTGTAAGTTTTGCAAGCTCTGTATAATCCCTCGCTGGTGCGGATCCTCTCTAAGAAGCCCTTCTTTCACGCGCCGGTCGTATTCTTGCATTGGGCCATGGTAATCTGGCACCTGGGCTATCCAACAAGGTTAGAGATGTGAACACACAAATATCATATTGATCCTCTTACCTTTCTCTGCAGTGGCGGCCCCAACACTTGCGAATTGCCTGAACTTGCTTGGCGAGAGAGCGGATCGTGTCAAGGCGACAGGCAAAGGCCTGTGACCCATAGTTGAAAGTCTGGTCGCATTTCGTCGCCTATCGCCGGCCCGCGTTATTAAGCATCTGGTGCATATGTTGCGCCGTGTCTTGAGTCCCGTTATAGTTCGGGTAGAAAGAAGTTTCAGAGGAGGGGTGTGAGGAGAATAACGGCGCATTCTTATTAGGTGTTTTTTCATGAATAGCGGGCTATCGGTCTTGACGCATTATAGGTTGATAATTTATATATAGGGATATTAAAAGACCAGCAGAGGATGTTCGAACAAAATTATCACAGGTAAAAATAACAATTCGTTCTTTATGTTTCCATTTGGTGAGGGTTTACTTTTGAGGTTTATTCAAGGGTTAACGCAGGCGCAAATGGCGTCACACTGCAAGGTTAGCTTATTCTTATATCCCGAGATATCCAATTTGTGCAATTAAAGCGCCCCCCGCGATTCCAAAAGCATCCACTGCAGTAAGGGCAGCGCAGCGCTTACCGAGGCCTGTAAAAATGGGGTTAACGACGGCCATTATTAAACTCCCGCGGTTGGTTGCGTGGCATAATTAGTGCTTAGGGCTACATGCTAAGATATTTCCTAAACCTTAAAAGCTTAGAACTTATTTAACTAATTTTATAAATTATTTCACAGAAAATATATATAATAATACATTAACGCGTTAAGGTAATAATTAAATATAATTTTAAAGATTATTTTTAAATTTTAATATATTTTTATTAAAATATAATTATTTAAATATATTTTTTTAATTATATATTAAACTTAATATAATATTAAACTTTTAATATTACTTTAATATAAAAATAATTATACGTAATATAAAAATATTTAAATAAAA